>JANHFL010002441.1:119268-134740 GCA_032468155.1 Oxyrhabdium leporinum | reverse complement strand
AAAAAAAAGTGTTATAGGAATGTAAGGAAGTGAATCCTCCTGGCTAGGTTTTTTTTATCTCCAAGTTGAAAGAGGTTCTACTTGAAAGGAATATTACTGAGATGCTGTCTTGTTAATGTTTTGGCTGAGCAACTGATTTCTAAACTAAATTATTCTCAACTGGTGAGAAATGAGCATTCTCCCCATTATATCCTAAGTATTACTGATTGATTAATTTTCAGTAATTAAAAAAAACACTTTTACAAATTATCTGCCCTGCCATGTGATCTACTTCTGTGGCTCTGAGGTGAAAACCTATTTGTAATTCTATTACATGGATCCCTATAATTGCATTCACAGCTGCATTTGTAGCTTCTAGGTGGCTTTGAAGATCTTATTTCATTAGTCCAAATGGAAGTTGGTTAGGATATGAGTAACAAAGAAAGGTTTCCTGATCCAGAAAAAGATGTAAGGCACATAGGCTGTAGCCGGACTTTAGAGTCCAGAATTACGTACTAGTTCTATTTAGAGCAGTGGTACCCCATCAAAAATTAAAGATGGTAGGTGACTGGCAGGTCATTTAACCTACCACTGCCCAAGCCATTCACTTTTGTTAGGGCTAAACCTAAGCCTGTTTCTCCCCATCCAGAGCCTTACAGCATCCAGGCACTGGGACAGGACTTCCACCTCATCACCTATCTGTCCAAAAGTCAAGATGTGGAACTGCATATTATTGACATATAGAAGATATGTGACCCTGCGGTGATAAATGATCTCTGCCACAACAGAGGACTTGGACTGGATCTTTCCCCCTTTAGTTACAGTGACTAGAATTGGCCTAGAGTGTTTTATCAACCGTAATATTTTTATCAAATATAAAATAATTCAAGTGGGGGAAAAAACTGAGTCTTTGAAAGAAATGCATACTTTTTTTTCCCAATCTCCACAAACATTTATCTTTGTACTACTAAGGGGGGGTGGGGGTGAAAAACACTGCAATTTAAAACAAAGTTAATGATATAAAGTGATAAAAATCAAACATATTAAATGTATTATGCAAACTAGTTAATGTACTTTCTATATTTGGATGGATACATACCAGAGAACAAAAGTATATAAATATATCTTGATTAGAAGTCAATTTATAAAATAATATTTTATACCTTGTTACTATGAGTATACCTATTAATTTTATTGTATTTTACACTCTGTATATTGACTAAGAAGAAAGAGAAAGAGAAATATATATTTACAAAATAATCTTACCACTTGCTAAATAATCTAAGATGTGCACAAACTGAAAGGAGCAGAAGGAGGAGGGAATAACCACAATGACTGCTGTTAGTATAAATCCAGCTTAAGTATGCAGTTAAATAAGGCATATTCCATTGCACTAGGGGGAATAAAGTCCAAACAGAATGCACATTTTTCCTTAAAAGCATGACACATTTCATATTTATGAAGCTTAGATAAGGGAAAAGGTAATTAGGAGTTCATCTAACTATCTACTTTTTCCATTTAAAAAAAATGAAGATGAGAAATCTCTGACAGCCAAAAAGACAGCCAAAAATTAATATAAAGCAGATCCAGTTATAAAATAACTTTGAACTGTAGAAAATAGAAACTTTCAACAAATAAAGAGAACAATGCATTCAGAGGGACAGTGGGTAGGGGGGGAAAATAAGATTTCGAACTGAAGCCTTTTAACTGCAGTCTCCCTTCATGGTAAAGAAGATTACTAGGAGACAATAACTGTGTTCTACCCAGTATATTTTTATACTGGTTCATGTAACCAAGAATGCAGAGGCAATTGAGACACATAAGGAGAATTTCCCAGTTATGTAAAATATCTTAGCTAGCTGAAGTTTAATTATTATTATTTTTCAAAAACTTAGTCAAAAACATGGGAAATCTGGGGCAAAGTAGGTAGGCTGCTCCATAAAGTGATGCTTCCTTTCCATACACTGGCTTTTTAGTTCTCTGTTTTATGCTAAATAAGAAATTCCATGGAACATATGCATTTTTTTCTAACAAATCTAAATATACTTAAAACTTGTGTGTTGTTTTTTTGAGATTTGGTGCATTCTAACTCTGACCTGGTAAAAAAAGAATAGGAGACTATAAATAGGAAGATTTCAAGTAAAGTTCAATGGGGCGTCACTTATCTATAAAGAAAGATATATTTCAAATATAATAACATACTCTTGGAAGCAAGATGTGGGTCTGGAAAAAATGTGTGTGTGTCATGTTCCGTAGTCCAGTATCAAGAAACCGCAGACAACATAAGTTCAGTTTGAAGCATTTATCCTTGAAAGCGTGAAACCCGGCACAGAATGACCAACAAGCAACTAAGCAAACAAAGTCAGCGCTAATTATGGTCTATCCCATCACCCTTAAGTATGTGCATTTATCCCACCCCCTGACGTCCCCATTTCCTGGCATCCACCCACAGTTAGCCTGGTAAAACCCTTGTGTGCGTGCCCACCCCACCCCCTAGCTTCCACTTGCTGACACTCAGCTGCTTTGCAGGCTCTCAGCTGACTGCAACCTCTCCACTTCTCAGCTGACAGTAGGTCCCAAAGCCTTCTCAGCAGTGCACAGCCCAATGGAGCAGCGGCCTGGTGTTCACCCGTTGCTCTGGTATCATGGCTTGTTGGCCATTCCGCTCCCCAGCTGATGCTTAGGCAGCGACGGTGGATCCTCCTCTCCCCGAATGGCAGCCCCAAGACAGCTCTCCAGAGGCTGGCCGTTTTGGAGCTGACAGTGTGTTTTATTGTGTTCCTGTTTCTTAACATTAATATTCCATGATTCAGAACATAAAGCATCTGAAATGTCTCTATAAGGTGACATGTTGAACTAGACTGAATTAAGTTGTGGAGAATTAGCCCGCTTCTATTTAAAACTTTCATCCACTCATTTTGGCGCCTATCACTAATTTTGGATATCTGTCTCTCATCAAATATTTTTAAATACAGAAAATTAATGCTAAAAGCTAAACTTCCTGCATTTAGTCCATGAAAACAACTATAACAAATAGTATTAAAGAGAAGTCTTGCTATATCCAGTTATCATGATCATGATCATCGTCATCATTTTCATTTCATATAGTTTGAGAGTGTAATAGTCAATTAGAGCTTTCACAGAAATTTTCACAAGCTGAGGTCTCATTCCTTAAACATTTTACTAGATTTTATTTTATGTGAAAGGCAGAAGACTCCATTTTAGTCATTTTGCAGCAGAAAAAAATACATAATTTACTAGAACTATTTGATAAAATGTAATATTCTGATTCAATTCATAACTTCATAATTTAAAGTGCTGTAAATAGTGTATTTTGGTAGTTACTTCATAATTCTCAAATGCACCAAATGTTGAGAAAAACATGTATGTAATCCCAACAAACTGTCATTATATCAGAAACAGTGTAGCCTATTCAGGATAGTATTATTTACAGAAATATTTTGAGATAGATAGCCATAGACTTCATGAAATGAGGAAAATTTGGTTTGTGACTTGGGTGGTTTGAAAAATACATTTGAATAAATAAACAAACAATTACAGATCTAACATATATTGAAAAAGCTACAGATGATTTATTGAATTCTGGATCAGCATATTGTATGTTGTATGAACCAGTCTCTGTATTTCATAAAAGTTACTTAAGTACATGATATGAATCCAGAAAATCATAACCTATTTAAAATCCCATGGTGAAAAGACCAATGGCTTTCCAGATCACAATAGGAATGTTTAGCAAACTTCATATGAACTTACCTTACAAGAGCAAACAGAACATCTGTCTTTCTTCAATGTCCATACTTGACCATTCCTTTTCAGACCTCCTTCATGAGGGCAATCACCTGTACAGGAAGGTCCAGATGGACAGAGGCAATCAAATCCCCCTACCAAGTTTACACAGGCTGAATCATTCCAACAAGTGTGAGTCTTTAAGGCACATTCATCAATATCTGCAGAAGAGAGAAACATTATACCTGAAAAATGTCCCTTCCCTGGGAAAGTTAAACAGTAATTGGGAGTAGATATTGTAAAATTAAAATTCATATCATTTAAAGGTATACCTTTTCACAAGCCATCTTATTAATTTTGAGAGAAAATAGATATTCTTCAAGTCAAATTGTAACAGAACAAGAAATTGTATTACTATAATAGAATTAATACTAATAAAAATCTAATGACACAGTATTCATGAATGCTAAAACATTGATGTGACTACCAGAGTAACTATTCTTTGAGATTTAAAATAAATAAATAAATAAGGAGTTAAAACAAATTTATTTTATTTAATTGATTGACTGTATGATATTCTCTCAAGCAGAAGACGGAAGGAAAATCATAGTCTTAACTCTGTGCTAAATATAATCATAATATTTTCACATGTTAAAAGAAAGGAAAATAAAGTAATCAGGTATGATTTGTGATTTAAAAAAATAAAATCGGTTTTCTTCAAGTTATTATTATATAGAGTACACAAAGAGAAGGAATTAGGTAAACTCCTTTCTTTCAGTGTAAAAATTGTGATGCATTTTGGTTACGTTATTCTTTCGCTCATAGGCATTCTTCTCTTGGGAGCTTCCTTCATTATTTCTGGGAATGCAAATGTATATATGTACACAAACCTCTATGGCTCTACTGTTCATACAACCACACTATTCAGGTAAACAATTGATGCATTTATCTCTACTTGCTGAGATGTGTACTGAATTGTTCATGCAGAAAAAAAATGTCTGTTTTAAGGGCAAAAGGAGCATATGTTCTAAGCTTACACAGTTCCACAGCTCAGACTATTTCCAATGCCTTCTCAGCACTCTTATTCAAGTGATATAGGCAAAGTGGTGTAGATCCAATCATACAACATTAGTGAAGTAGCACTTACACTTCAGACAAGAGCCCTCACTATCAACATTCTGCAACAGAAGCCTTATTTACAAATTTCAGACTCTGAATATTGAGAGCTGATGTTATTGTTCTAGGAAATCATAAAGTATGAAGTAGAACCAATATAGTTCTCTTCTCACAGAAGAGATCAGACACATCTTCCAACAAAAGCAATACAACTCTATCTCAATAGCCTCATATTTACCTTTCTAGGTAGGGTGGCATGAAAAGTAGCAAAGTCACAGGAAGATATTTTACTTACAGGTGCCTAGAAGACAGATTCTTAATTGAGATCTAGGATGTTAAGTGGAAGTGGTAGAAGAAAAACTCTCCCAAAGATAGATTTCACAGGATTGCTTTACAACAAGCGCTCTCCAACCTTTCTGACTTGGTAGACAGGTGGAGGCAATGGTGGTGGGGGCGAAGGGATGGTTTTGTGAGCACACTTTCAAAAATGCAGAGTTGCACACATGTGTGTGCTCACCAACAAACTTCCGCAGTCCAGTTCCAAACATGCTGCGGCCTGGCACAGGGTCACAAAATGGGGATTGGAGACTCCTGCTTTGCAAAAGTCCCTCCTGATTTCATATACCTTTAATCTCTGTCATAATCAACCTATACCTTTAATTCTGCATTTATAAATTTAAACTAAGCAAGCAAATAAAAATGATTCTTTCTCTTTCTCTAAGAGAGATGGCAACTCAAATTAAGAGCTCCAATTATAGGCATATAAGCAATATGACTAAACAATTTGTTACAGTTTAGAAAGCTCATCTAGCGCTTGGAAGATGATTCAATCCTCCCCTCCCCCAATGTTTTTCTAGAATTAACCCAGTACAACCCTATGCCTACCTCAGGAGACAACAGAGAAACATCTTTGTTCCTTCATAATCTGGCATAGGAAAAGAACCAGATACTTTTTGTTATTTTGTATTTTTCAGAAAATAAACTAATAAACTAGCTCCCAAACATTATAAGCATTTAAAAATAGTCTTTTAACTGATAATCATACTAAAAATCAGACAAATACATTGGGTGCATCGTATACATAAAACTCTTTTTCTCAAGAAAAGATGAAATTAATCCTTGAAAGTTTATTGCTAGGAACTGAGGCAATATAAGAAATTATCACTACTTGCTGAAATAATTGATTGGACCTACATTTATTTGGATTCTCTAATGATGGGACAGAATATTGAAAATGTAACCATGACAACAGCTTCTCCTATCACTTTTCCTATTGTGAATTCCAAGATGGGAACAGGACATCTAGAGAAATAAGGGTTATAAATCTTAACATTCCAGTCTGTTTAAGTCAGTCACACAATGACCAGTTTCATGTTTATGGCAGTTATAATTTCTTCCTTCTGAGAAGGCTTCTCTCCCCACCCCCCATGCAAGGATGCAGAAATAAAGTCAAATACTAAATAAACTTCCCTTGACCTGGAAGAATTAGGACATTATTGTCCTAATTACTTGTGGCTAAAGCAGTAATAAAGATAGCAGCTTTGTAATTCTAGGTACATCTGAGGGTCTCGGTTATTTGGATCAATTCGCTTGAGTTTTCTGATGGAATACATTTACAAGAAAATTTGGACAGGTTGATGAGTCACCTTTGCCACAAATTGGCTATAGGGAAGGAAGCCATACTAGTTCTGGACTACTGGTACTTTGTGAAGCACTGTTTAACTGTGGTCCACAATCTTCCAAGAAAGCGGTGCACGGGCACTACTGTTTGAAACTATTAACCCGGGGATATGTCATAAGAGCCAATTACTTTATCATTTGTTACCTTTATATTCAGCTACTCTGGGCAGTTTACAATTATTAAAAACATTAAAAACAAAGAACAATAGAAAACCAGCACAAGGCAAAAGAACAATAATGGTAAGAAACCAATCCTGGAGGGGAACAAAAAAGGAAAAAAGGGGCATTAGTTATTCTCACTGGGTGAAGAGCCAGATTTTTAGTTTCCTTGAAAATGCTAGTAGGGTAGAGGCCATTTGAATTGGAGAGAGGACTCATTGCAGAGGGCAGGCACTGCTACACAGAAGGTACACTTCAGGGGCCTCATAGGTGGCATTGTTTAATCAATGGAACCCAAAGTGCACCAATCCTGCCAGACTGAATCAGACAGGCAGATATTATGGAAGACAGATCATTCCTCAAATAACCAGGCCCTAAACCAGGTGGCGCTTTATAGGTACCAACCAGCAGATTACAAGAGTTGGAAGCTACCTTGTTGGTCATCTAGTCCAACCCCGCACCCAAGCAGGAGACCCTATGCCATTTCTGACAGATGGCAGTCCAGTCTCTTCTTAAAAGCCTCCAGTGATAAAGTTCCCACAACTTCTGGTGGCAAGCTGTTGCATTGGTTGATTGTTCTCATTGTCAGAAAATTTCTCCTTATTTCCAGGTTGAATCTTTCCTTGTTCAGTTTGTATCCATTATTTATTGTCTGGCTTTGACCCCTTCCTCTCTGTGGCAGACCCTCAAATACTGCTACCATGTCTCCCCCAGCCCTTCTCTTCACTTGAATTACACTTGGAAGCAAACCAGCAAGCAATCCAGTTACATGGACACACCAAAGTATGTTTCTCACTGGCCATGTCATTGCATTCTGGACCAGCTGAAATATTTCCTCATGGGAGATCATATCATTGAGTGTTCTGACCCAGTCTTAGCAGAAGCAAGAAACAGACTTCTTATCATGAAAAAGCCCTTTTTATTTACCTCTTGTGAATTAATTTCATTCACCCACCAAAAGGTCCAGGCAATAGTCATTCAACGAGTTAACGGCAGCAACAGACCTTATCAGTTCCTTGTGATAATTACAAGGCCCAGCTGAAAGGCTGCAAATTAAGTTCTGGCAAGCAATCTCTGTGGCACAAAACACAATGAGCAAAGTGTTCAGAAAGGTGAACTGCTGTCTTCTCTGACAACCACTCCCCTTTCCTTCTATTTATTCCCCCAGCCAGGGAAGAGCCATTCAGCATCCAGGTGTGCTTTGTTTCCTGAGTCGACTCCCTGACCTCCATTGTTCCCCTCTCCTAACAGCTCTATGCATATGTGCATGTGGAACAGGCCCCAGCTGTTCTTCCTCCTCACACATATCAGACACCGAAGGCAGCTGCCTCTTCAATGGCTGAGAAATGTCAGACAGCCCTAGCTCTATCTCTGTGTCCGACACAGAGCATCCATCAGAGCCTTCCCCAGACTCCAGAACTGGCCCAAGTTCCTCCCCACCTTCTCATCGTCCGATTTTGCCACCAGCTCTGCTGGCAGCTGGCAGGTCACAACAGTGAGATACTATCAGTATGTTGATAAAACCTTGTTTTTCAGCACCTTGCCATCTAACTCCAAGGAAGAAGACAATTACATTGGCCATTGCTGAAATTTGAGAAGGCATTGGATATGAATAAGTAAAATGAAATTAAATCCAGATTAGACAGAGATGCTGATAGTTAATAGGATGCCATTCCACTGGTCTCTACTGGAGAGGAGACTTTTTAGTCACTGAATTTAATATTATTTTTCCTTTCCCATCTCATCCTCTCCGTACTGTGATCAGAGTCAAATTATTAATGGCAGATGAACTCAAGGGCTCTGAAAAATTGAATTATCTCCTTGCAAGATGTGTTTCCAATCAAGCTGCTACTTTTGCTCAGCTGTATGTTCTTAGTTGTAGCTTTATTTTGTTGTAACCTTTTTATATCTAATATTTCTATTATTTTATTTTATAATTTCATTGTTTTGTTGATATAGGATTCTATTTTATAGCATCCCTGTATAGTGATCTGTAGTTGCAACAATAAATTGCTTACTTGCTTAGTCTCCCTATCACGGTGTTTTGAATAAATGACAAGTTCTCTCCGATATAGGCCCTTTTTCCATCATGCCAGAGAAACAGACTGGAAACAGAGTTAGTTCATATCTGGCATTTTTAGCATTTTATGAATAAGTAAACATTTGTTATAAATTATCCATTATCCAGGCTGCGGACAAATCTGATGGACATCTGAGTGCACAATCAATATGAGCCATGCAGTATAGGGCACAGAAATGCATGATTCAAATGCATAAATATTAGCAATAGTAATAAGACTGACCTTTCTCTTCTGATATATATGCTATTCTAGCCATATATTTACGGTATATGTTTTCTCTAGTTCACCTGCTAGAGCAGGGGCTATGTTTACTTTGTTTTGATTTGTGGCTTGAAAAATATACTTAGGGATATTCATTTGAAGGGGTGAGAGCAGGTCGATTCAACTGCCACACATAACCTGCTCTGCTCTGTGTAAATAAAGCCTGCCTACACATGGATGCAAACCCTCACACACAAACATACACACAGCTTAAAATATAGTTTGCAATATAATTTACAATAATGTTTCCATATTTCAGGAAGATCTTTTTGATAATAGTGTTACTGTTTTATTTCTGACAAGAAAAATAGGCATAATTTGGACATATTTTAAAGTAGTGCCAATCTGCATTTCTTTAACTCCATGAAAGTAAACTTTTATTTCAGTTTACGACCTTAAGAAAACATGCATTTTGAACAAAAAGGAACTCCCTTTTCATTTACTACGCAAACTAAGAAAAAGAAATGTCATGTAATCTTTTCTTCATCACATATAGAGCTTCATTCTTCCTGATTAAGGATTACTTTTATTTATTTATTGTTGTGTATGTTGAATGCAGCAGGGTTAAAATATAGATAGATCAGATTTCACAGTTCACAGGTAGAAAGATTTAAGAGATTATAAGATGATATAATGTTCAAAGTTCCAAGTAGTTGCGCTTTACCTGTGAAACAGATTTTAATTTGGCTTTCATGCTTTCATGCATATTAATAAATTTATGTTAAACCAGGTGCTAGCAATTATGGAAATGAACATTATTCACATTCTCAATGGAACAGACCCGTTTGCACTGCAAAATGCAATTTAGTTATAGATATACACAAAGAAAAAGAAGCTTTCTATTTACATAAATCACGATCACATCCTACTGAAAGTACATAAACATTTCCCACTAAGTTATGCCAAATTTGTAAAATGACCAATTCTGGCATTATTTTATTTAGGCTCGCAACATATTTAATGCAACCATATATGATTCTAACATGCTCTTGTGATTTAAGGCACTTCCACGGAGGAAACTGTATAGAATTATATTTTTCAGGGTGAAGACATATCCCAAGGAGATCCTATTTAAGAGCCACGGAACCTTACTTTGTACCAGTCTTAATCTATTTTGGTAGGAGAAATTGGAAGAGGGAGTACTATGTCTATTCATTAGAATAAAAATTAACAAAAATAAAATTTTATTAAATAAAACATTTTTTTTAATTAACAAAAAAAGTTGAACAGCAAAAACATTAACATTCACTTGTACATCCTAATTGTTATTCAACTAAAGGGCAAAATTTAGACTCGATTTTAATTTAGAAAGCCCTACATTATGTAGGTAGGTCTTGTTAATGAGCCATGTTCTCTTTTCCTTATCAATTTTAAAAGTAGCCTTGCTACTAATAAAGACCCTTTCCTCAACATATAAATTAATATTTATATGTTAATATTTATGATGGGAAAACAACCTATTAACTGTTTGAGTTCACATTTCTGAATAATTTGTAGCTGAGATGAGGGAAAGGAAGGTGAAACTGAACACCTTTTGCTAGAGGCTTTTAAGAGGAGACTGGACCACTTATCTGAAATGGCATAGGGTCTCCTGTTCGAGCAGGGAGTTGGACTAGAATACCTCCAAGGTATTCCTTTTAACAAGGGGAAAAACATTAGCTGTGGTTGTTGATCAATAAACAGTTCCCCTTCTCCTTCTTATTTCTTAAAAATACATATTTTAATAATGCAGTAGCCAGGTGGATATGTACATAGATTATTATGGGTGTTATTCATGATATTAGAATCTTGCTCTGTTAAAAATGTGAAAGAAGTCATATTTGCTGCACATTTAAGAAGATTCAAAATTGGCAAACAGGTTTTTTTTTCTTTTAGTCAAAGAATAGAATAGAATAGAATAGAATAGAATAGAATAGAATAGAATAGAATAGAATAATAACTAATATCCAAACAGGGCAGAAAAAGAAATTATAAATATGGAATTGTAGCACAGAACTTCATAAATTGGAAGATAAGCATGAATATATATAGCCTCCTGCTCTGGTAATTAAAATCCTTTCATCCTTTCACATGTGTGGATTTTGGTAAATTACTAAAATTTCTTACTAAAGAAAAAAAAATCACCAAATGAAATTCTCAGTCCACTCAACAGGCAGCGTTCAGTACTATTCTGCCTTCTTCCACATGTATTTGGATGCAGATGAATAGAGTACCTCTTTTGATTTAAATATTGTATTTAGTCACCATTTTATATTTTTATATTTTATATATTGGATAGTTTCTTTAATATTATGTGAATTATTTCCTGTTTCTTGTTTGTTTTGTACTGTACATCACTCAGAAGAGGATGTCTCTATAAATTCAATAAATAAATATTCTGCTGAGTATACTGTAGTGATGGATTGTGCAAGGGACTAAAATAAACCTTTGAAGCTGAATCCTAATCAAACAGGGATAACTATGGACTGATAGTTCTCATTCTCAGCAATGTGGAAGATAGTCCATTCTGAATTAAAAGCAATTTATTTATTTACTTTATATGTCTTCCATCTCACCAGGAGATGACTCTAGATAGCTGACAATCAATAAAAGACCAGTATAAAATGTTAAAACAATAACTACTAACATTAAATTGACAAAGATGGGGGAGGAAGGGCACAAGATACAAGATGGAAGATGCACTTACTCCAAAGGTAAGGGGGAGAGGGATTATCCTAGATTCCAAGCTCTGTTCTCAGTGGCAAATAGAAAACTATGTCTAACTTTAGCTGGTAAACAAGTCATGTCAGTAAGGAGCCACTTTGGTCTAGTGGCTAAGGCACCAGGCTAGAAACCAGGAAACTGAGAGTTCTAGTCCCAATTTAGGCATGAAAGGTGATTGGATAACTTTGAGCCAGTCCCTCTCTTTCAGCCCATTTCACCTCATAGGATTGTTGTTGCGGAGAAAATAGGAAGACAAAGTAATTAGGTATGTTTGCCATCTTAATTTATTTATAAAAATAATAAAGGCAGGATAAAGAAAAAATTAAATTTTAGAAATGAACGAATGAATATTCCTTCCTGACTTTGATAGCTTGCCTTAAAAACTTCATAGCAACACAGTCTACAAAGGTTACCTTTGAAAGTACTGTTAAAACTGCAAATAGTGCAGAACAAAGCTGCCTGTTAACTAATTGGTACAGCTCAATGGCATCATCTACCATGGTTTCTTAAAATGCTGCACTGGTAACCTCTGACTACCTAATTGAATGTGTGGATAATAATCTATAAAACCCTAAATAGCTCAGGTGCCAGATTTTTATTTTTTTAAAAACCTGCTTTTCAAAATGCCACAAAACTGGAGAGAGACAATATCAGCACAAGGGAAAAAAGTTAGCAAAATGCAAAACATTTCAAGAATGTTCTAAATTTCTAACCATGCCTCTGGACTCAAGATGGAATCCAGCAGAATTCTATAGGTGCCTGCAACATGGTGTTTTGTTTGCTTTCTGGCATATGGGTATTTTTTTATATTGACCATACATTATTCAAACTAGAATATGTTTTGAAACTCCAAATGTGCTCACTAGCTCAAGCTGGCTGGGAACCCTTACAGTTACAGTGAAAGCAGATGTAATGTGCTTAAAAGTCAACATCTGGAATAAAGTATGCACATGATCTGTACAATATTTGTCATTTCTTATAAATTTTGGTGTATTCCCTGAAAGTGCATTTATGAAATTATAAACCATTTTAGGGAATGGAAAAGAAAACAACAGATTTATTTATGGAATCTGAGAACATTTTCAAATTCTTAAATAGTACCTAAAAAATGATGAAGGAACAGCTTGATTCTAATTGCGCTTGTAATTAGGAAAAAAAATTATATAAACAGACTTTGAGTAAATAACATATTTTTCTCTCCTTCCTCATTTGGACCTTACATATACTTATTCCTGAACAAAGCTCTAGGGAAATCACCTGAAGAAATGAAGTATTCAGTATCACAATGACTAATTTCTGCTGAGATGTAGCTTGATTAAAGATTGTGTTCCAGACTTGCTGTCCGAGACTAAGATGCTTTTGATTTTCATGTAATTTGTATCTCTATTTACCGAAGGTTTTTCTTGTTTGTCAAAAAAAAAAGTAAATTTCCACAGGAAACTAGCTCACAAGACTTCAGCTCAACTATAATTTAGATGACAGAATGCAAATCCTACTATGCCTATTCAGGTATATAATCCATTGAGTTCAGTTAGCATCCATACAAGTAAATGACTATCAGATTAGTGTTCTTATCACAATTGGTAGCATGGTTTTTGGGCCATCTAATAACGAGAGAAAATTCTATTTGGATTGCAAAACTGATTTAAACTTCCCAGTGCATCTCACAGATGAGAATGCCATTATTCTTCATTTTTCCAAATTTTGCAATGCCATTTTCAATTTTAAGTACAAAAAGAAAAAAGAAATGGGGTGTATAATATATGTATAGTAGAGAAAATTGAGTGCCAAAGTTATCTGAGAAAATTATATATAAAATATGAATGGTCATGCTCTTCCCATTTACAGACAAATGCACAAACTGGAGGAAATAGTTATGACTGCATGAATATATCTAAGGTTCATAAAGATTGATTTCTCCATTCCTAATACAAACTATGTGATTGTTGAAAGGTAATGTGATTTAGTTCTTTCTGAATCATTAAGGGGAACTTGAGACCGTGAGACTAGTTTGATCACCAGAAGTATTTTTTCTTGAAACTCAGTATTTTTTTTTAAATAATACAGTATAAATCTTGATGAAAAGTTCAGATGACTTAGAACAGTGGTGTCAAACTTGCGGCATCACAGCGGCATCACATGACGTATCAGGACTTTTCCCCCTTTCGTTAAACCAAGTGGGGATGGGACCAGCACATGACATATCCAGCCACAAGTTTGAAAGCCCTGACTCAGAAAGTCTCTTATACCTTAATTACTTCTAATGCAAGTATTACTCAGTAATGACTTTGGAGACACTCAAATGTAAACAATTAGCTTGTGAATGGGTCATTATAAGCCATTAACTCTGGCCAAACTGACAAGAATCTTTCATCTAGATAACATGTTTCTGACTTAGTAGGACACTCTATTGACTTTTCCGCTTGCTTTGTCCCAAATGAATTAAATATCTCACAGCTAGTTTCGTTTTATTTTCTTTAAAGTTCTTATCACAAAGCACCTTATTTTTGAACCCATTTTTTCAGAGTTGTTAAATACCAAGAGTTATCAAGTAATCCTAATTGAATTCTTAGAATTCCAGCAATTTAGCTATTTATTTTATTCATTTGTATCTCACCTTTATTATTTTTACAAAGAACTCAAGGTGTGAACATATTCACCACACTTACTTCCTCCTGTTTTCCCCACAAGAACAAACCTGTGAGGTAAGTAGGTCTGAGCAAGTGTGATTGGCTTAAGGTCTCTCAGCTGGCTTTAATGGCTAAGGTGGGACTAAAACTCATGATCTCCCTGTTTCTATCCTATGACTTAACCACTAGACCAAACTAACTCTCTAATTTAAAAAATAGTCATTTTTTTAAAAAAAAGGAAATATTCTTCAAGGGGAAGATGATCAAAGTCTATGTACTTTCATTAGTCTGTAGATTTTCATTAGTCAATTTCCACTGACTCCCACTGATGAGAAGATTCAGAGACTCTAGAATGACAGAAAATCTCACTTAATCAAAACCTTAATATATTTTACCAAGCTATTATTTTGAATCATGGCTATGAATACATTATCTCCTGCAAATAACTTGCAGCTGTGCCACATGCTGGGTTAATGCAGCCAGCTGCTGTGTTAACAGATCTTGGCTAGCACGGAGTTGATCCATGGCTTCTGCTGAGGCACACAGCAACAAGCAGCGAGTAAAAAAAACACTGCACACAAACAAGGAGGCTTGCTGGGGGTTTGTGTGGCAGGAAGCAAAAATGTCATGACCCAGTCCAGTGCAATTAAACAAGGAAACAACCCCCAACGTAAAACACAAAACAAGAGTCTGATACCATGGAGTTAACCGCACTCCATGGAAAAAAAGCAGATAAGGACGAACACAGTTTACCGGCTAGGACTTGGCAGGGATCCAAATCAAACAAGCAGGAGCTGGTCACGACGACACGGCCAAGAACAGGAAATTAACTCTTTGCTTCCTGCAAAGCCAGCCCCGCCCCAGCCTCTGCTTTTCAAGCCTTCCAGCATCAATTAGCGTCTACGCAGCTGTGTTCTCTGCTGTTGAACTTTGTCCCTCCTCCGCTGGCGAGCGTCTGCCAGAGGCTCGGCCTCCTCCTCCTCGTCCTCACTCACACCTGGGGGAGTCAACTGTTCAATGACCTCAGCCTCTCCGGAGTCCATTAACCCCTCAGAGTCAGAGTCAGAGTCTGAGGAAGGCTGAGGCACAGCAGAAGGCAGGACACTATCCCCCCCC
>JANHFL010002441.1:98735-110024 GCA_032468155.1 Oxyrhabdium leporinum | reverse complement strand
TGTGAGAGAGAGAGAGAGACAGAGAGACAGAGACAGACACACACACACACACACACACACACAGAGAGAGAGAGAGAGAGAGAGAGAGAGAGAGGGACATGTTACTTATCCAAAAAGCTATTAATCTTTATCACAAATTATGCTGACATATTTTCAATGAACTATTTCTTGGATACAAATTGCAATAGACTGAATCATATTTTTTATGTATCAGACTTCCTTCTAATATGAAAGAAATAATCCCTTCTTGCTAGCATGACTACGCTTTGTCAAAAATATTTTGATGTAAATTGACTAGATTTGTTTATCTGACTAAAGAACTGGAGAAAGCCATTATATGAAGATTTTTTTTCCTATCCTGAATTTTTTTAACCCAGCTCATTAGTAATCAGGGCAGATTCCCAGGGAATACCATATCTCTTCTAGACATTGATAAAACATGATTGAACATGGATCCAACACGATAAAACAGTTCCATATTGCCAAGAAAGCTGCAAGGAAGTGCATGTGAATCATTGGGAAGTGAGTATGACTGAAATAATATATTTTTTATTTATTTTTCTCTTGAAAAAAAATGCACTGGGGAGAATGATTGATGCTTTTGCCATTGGGAAATGAGTGCAGGAAAAAAAATCTTCATTTTTTTAACATTGCTTCTGGAGAAAGAAAGAATACCACCATGAAATCCTTTATATCCTGTTGGTTTAATTCTGATAGCTTTGCTTTCAGTAAAATGACAACTCAGCAAAATGCTAACTATCCAGTAATGACCTTATATTTTAATATTTAATATTTTCATGTAGAATATTATCTACTGGAGACACAAAATGCTTTGAAATGTGGCATTTTTGACACAATTGCACCTCTGGATACCACTGCTGGGTCTACTTTGGGTTTCTATTGCCTTATACAACAGCCAGTTCAGAATAAGAGCATGGAAAGTTAGTTCAGGTTGGCTATAAAGTTTTCTAAAATCCTTATTTAAAATGCCAGTGGTACTCTATATTTCAGGGGAAAAAACCTCCTGCCTGAGGTCTCTCACCTTATCAAGTGCAATAATTGAGCTCCATTTGGACAGCTCTACCTTAAATTACAATATTTGACTGGCCCAGTTTCAAATGAATCCTGGCTTTTGTACACTTTGTTCCACATTAATTTCAAGTCCGAAGAGACTTTGATATTTGGAGATGTAACAGATTCAACAAAACAAACAATCCTGTTGTTTTAAAAATGTTTTTTTCATTCACTCATTCAATTTCCATGGCTGTCCATCTCAATGACTCAATTTAAACTGCTTCAGGATTTTTACAATATAAAGACCAGTTGTGAAACTCAGTTCTACATTCTAGGAGGTAGGAAGTTAAAGAAATAAATTGAGTGAGCAAACCACATCACCTCTCATTTTTGAAATTAAATATTTCAACAAGCTGAAATGAACCATATACCTTGGGGCATGCAGTAGAAGATAGTTGGGTGACATTGTTTCACCTCTAAGCAGTACTACGAGGATTGTAGTCAGAGTCGGTGTTATAATTTATCTGTTGCACTTATAAAGGAGTGATCCTTATTGTCCTTCCTTATGAATAATAGACAATTTCAACTGATGTAGTTCGGTGGTTATAAGTACACAACAATTAACTCCTGGCTGAGGAGCCTGACCTAAGGTTGAAGGTGATAGCTACCACTTATTGGCCTCTGCTGTGTAAACTAGATTTGCCAGATGGCAACTAGGAAAGAGTTTCTGTTGAAAGCTGTGTTTGCAATTGGCAAGGCATGGACCTGAAGCAGCAGTGAACTGAGTGGAGGGCATAAATACTTACCAGGAAGAACAGGCTATCAGTGTGTAGCATTGCAGCACAACATAAGTATGCTGCCTAGCTTTTCCATGATTGATATCTTGCGGTTCCTTCAGGTAAAGAATTGGGCTCTTTCCAGTTTGGTTACCCCTCAGTGGGGGCAGCCAGCTGCTAAACAAAAGCTAATAATAAAATGATGCCTTTCCTCCCCAAAGTCAAACCTGCTCATTCATAAACCAGTTCATTAAAAAATGGCACATATCCCAGTCTGCATATACCTGCTTGATATATAGCTGGGCCAGAGTCTAAAAGCCTACAGACTTGACAGCTAATGAAGGGCAAAAGCACATCACATAAACCACAAACTAAAGAGCAAGTTACTTTAGTTAATTAAATTTATAACCTCCCCTTTCCTTCAGAAGCCGAGGACACAATACATAGCATTTCCTCCTACAAATCTTTTCCACAACAATTTTTGTGAAGTAGGTTGGGCTGAAAAAGAACAATTGTTCCCAGGTCACCCAGAGGACTTTAATAGCTGAGTATCTCCTTGATCGTAGCCCAACATCTTCATTATTATACCACACTGGTATAAAGAGAAGAAAGCATACAGATATCTCCCTTGTACAAAACATAAAAAAGCCCCCTCTTTCCAAATGCATGCTTTTATTTATGACAGTATAATTTAAAGCACAGCTCCATATTACAGCTCTTTACAACTAATATATATTGAAAGACTTCTCACAATATTCCATCAGAAAACTATGTAGACGGGGGATTTTGAGAATTCAAGTTCAGCTCATTTAAATGGCAGAAAAAGAGATTGCATGCAAATAAAAATATGCAACATGAGGATGCACCAAAATTCTCCATGTGATATACTGTAAAGAACCAAGATACTCTTCCTTGAAGAAAAATAGAGAGCTATGCAAATCATAATAATGGGTTTCTTAAACACTGCCCAAATCTTGACCTGTACCTGATACTATTTCAAAATTGCATCCTCTAACACTAGTAACCTTCCCGAAATGCCCAACTCGGAACAACCTTTTTCATGATTGTGGCTATTATGACTAGCCATTACTACCCATCAGCTATCTTCAATTCCCCCAAGCTGAGTTTTGGGTTCCTAGTTCTGCTGTGCAAACCCAAAAAACCCATGCCTGAATCGCTGAGTCCATTTTCAGTGCTTCAAACAGAAAACACCTGTTCCAAAGATCTTCCTGTGTCATTTCACTATAGTCCAGGGGTGTTAAACTCATGTCATCATAGTGGCATCAGGTGATGTATCGGGACTTTTTTCCCCATTCGCTAAACTGGTGAGGGCATGGCCAGTGGGTGAAACATCTGGCCCACGGGCCAGGAGATTGACACCCCTGGTATAGTCCATGGTAGGGCTATAGCCTGTCCAGTTGAGAGAGGTAAGGTGAAGAATTAAGATAAGTGAGGGCACTCTCAATTTTACATGCACAAAGTTGCTATAGTATTTCCTTTTCCTCAGAGTGAAAGATAAAAGATAGTAGCAAACTAAAGTCAACAAGTCATTTAGTATGAAGAATTGCAAGAGAGTTATCATGGTGAGTCTGCTCGTATGCACCCTTTTATGAGTTATTTTTTTGTGGTGGATCTGAATTTTCATATCACAATAATTGAAATTTCTGTACATCCACCCCACCCCACCAACCCTAAAAAAAACCCAGATATACAACAAAAGACTCAAGCCTTTTTCTTCATTAAAAGATACCTATAAAAATTACCTGTTGCTTTTTAAAAAATAAATCCATGTTGAGAACTACATTTATTCAATGTGCTGTATTTTAAGCTGCTTCTTATTTCTCAAGGCAGCTGACAAAAATACAACTCTTATATTAAGCAATATAAGAGTTAAACAATATTTCAAATTTGATCAATTAGTTAAAAAATCTATTTTACCTGGCTAAATGTTTAGGCTAGAAGTTTAAAGCAAGGAATTCGAAGAACTAAATAGTTCACAATATCAGGATGTTGCTTTATCTGAAATGACTCTCTGCACAGGAGACATATCAACAATATGTCTTCCAGAAAACCATTTTTTCATGTTACTGTTTAGAGATGTGATTTCTCATAATAATCCTTGTATTGTGCAAGTTAGTGCTGACTTACATAAAGGGTTGATTACATTGTAAGATTAACATCAAAGATGGTCCTTGGACTTCATACAACGGCAGAACAATAATAGTACTTCTCTGCTGAGCTTTGCTTACCCACACAGGACTCCCCGGAAAGTGAATAGGTTCCATTGTCATGGAAACCGCTTCTGCACTCACAGTGGTACCACCCTGGGAGGTTAACACAGCGTGAATGGTTGTGACATTCAATGATCCCCTCAGCACATTCATCAATATCTGCCTCAGAGAAAAACACAAGCCAGCCAGGATATTAATTTTCTTTTACACCAACATTTTTAGATAGTAAAAAAATACAACACTAAGCCCTTCTGGAATACAATGGAATGCACCTTTTAATGAACAGACTACGCTCTACACAAAGGTATCTCACTGCCCCATCTTTATAGTTTACAAACTTAGAAGAACTTTCTTTAAAATAATCCAAGCTAAGGTATTATCAAGAACTCTTGGATGATCTTTGGGAAAGATAAATGTCCCACTTCTCTTTTAAATAGGTAGGGGGGAAAGTCTCAATTTCAATTCCCTTGATCTACAAATAATGTAAATTCATCCAGGTCTCACCAGACATTTTTTAATCTTTATGTTTTACATTTTATTTATTGAATTTTAATTTTGCAGTTTGATGATTTTAAGCCATCCAGAGCACTGAGAATCAGGCTGCATACATGTTATTATTATTGTTATAATAATCAATATCTGATAATTGAATGGGACTTTTTATAAAACATATTATAAAAATAGAGGAAAATATAGATTTGGGAATAGGAAATAGTTATTCAGGCTTAATATGATGTTGTGGTCTGGAGATGTTCAAAAGAAAATCGCCCCTCAACCATACGAACTAAATGGGACATTTTCCTCAGTTTAACCAATCTTACCAACTTATGGTGAGGTTAAAATCAGAGCAGAACAGACGACACAATTTATACTGCCTTGAATCCTAGAAGAGAATTATGTGTGCAATCTATATTAATTTATTAGACATATATTGACAACTTTAAAGATGAATGTGGAAATGCCCAAGATAAATGTAAACATTTGTGAGATCTAAGTCATATATTTTTTTCAGATTTGAAAGGTGAAGGAAACCATTTGTCACAAAGTAGAAAATAGGTTGTGCTGTGAAAGACCTTGGATCACCCTCAGAAAGGAAGTCACTTCCTCTAAAACAGTGTCCCTCCGTCTCAATAACTGTAAGCTGTATGGACTTCAATTCTTAAAGTTGCTGAGACAGAGAAACACGGTTCTAAAGGATGTTCCTTTAAATGGCTACTCAACCAAAAGCTGCAGCCATTTAAAACCCACTGTTCAATTCTCATGATGTGGTCATACAATAAATTTTCTAGGCTGTACACTGACAATAGACTGGGCTACTGAGTGAAAACTGCTCAGAGGCTTTCCCATCAACTCTTAGGAAGAAGGGTTGAAATTCTTGATCTTTTTAAAAATGTACTTTTTATTACTATTATTTTATAAAGGAAATTAACAGGAAAAAAATAAAAAGAAACGACCTGTGATAATGCAATGAAAAAGAATAATGGTGATCATAAACTAAAAAGTTGAAAAGAGAAAGAAGAAAAAAACTCATAAAGCAAATCCTAGTGAAGAATATTAATAGACAGCAAGCTCAATCCTTTAACATGTTATTAAATTTAGACCACATATAAACTTAATGTTCCATCTTCTTATTATTACTGTTAAGCGGTAAGATTTATTTGACATTTCAAAGATTGACAGAGAATACATCTCTTGAAGTTTCCCTTCAACAACTGAATCCTTACTTATTTTCTTTCAATGTATATAAATTAATTCTTTTACTAATCCCCAAGCTCAATAAAGCCAAAGTTTTCCATAAAATCTTAAATTCCACATTCTTATTATATTTACTTCTATGACAGCTATGTTCTTGTCCTGAAAAAGAAAACATGATATTAATGAAAGAGCCCTCACACGTCTCATCACAGAGAGGCTAATAGATGCAACCTAGAATTTTCTGATGGGTTAACTTCATCTTTAAATAATATTTAATATTTCATAAAACGTGGACCCACTAATTTTCCAAAACTGGATATTTCAAGTACTTGTTCTATAAAATGTAAACATTACCAATATCGACCCTTGTTGCATTCTTTAACTTCTTACATAAATGCCAATTTTACTTCAAATACAGCTTCTCTTAAATATTCCACTACTTCAGATGTTTCTAAGACAGTTAAAGATTTTTGGGCCATATTGTTCTGACAATACATGCTGTAATTGCATATGTTAGCAAATAGATGATTCAGGAAAATTGATTCTAAATTGCTACAAAAAGCCCAGTCGTGCAGATAAAAATTATCTTTTTAAATTTGCTAGCCGAATAATAACTTTTGGTTTTTAAAGCTGACTTTGGCCGCTTGTCTCAAGAAGGACAAAGAGACACACACACACCATTTTTTACCCTCTCGCCTTTTTGAGGTGCAACTGATCTGGGCTCTGCAAGCAAGAGCCCAGATTTATTTATTTATTTATTTATTTATTTTATTAGATTTATATACCGCCCCATTCGAAGGACTCGGGGCGGTTCACACTTAAAAATCATTTTAAAACCCCGTTTTAAGGTTTAAACCCATAAAAATTAAAACCAATTTAAAAACCTCTCAGTCAGGAAAGGCTTGTCGGAAGAGTAAGGTCTTCAGCTCCCGGCGAAAGGTCTTCAAATCCGGGAGCCTCCGAAGTGCGGGGGGTAGTTCGTTCCAAAGGGTAGGGGCCCCCACAGAGAAGGCTCTACTTCTGGGGGTCACCAGCCGTGTGTGCACTGGGCTGGTCTACACAT
Source organism: Oxyrhabdium leporinum (assembly GCA_032468155.1). Taxonomy (NCBI): domain Eukaryota; kingdom Metazoa; phylum Chordata; class Lepidosauria; order Squamata; family Cyclocoridae; genus Oxyrhabdium; species Oxyrhabdium leporinum. Next base: position 103,245 of record JANHFL010002441.1, on the reverse strand, counting down.
TGTATTTATATGGTGCTTGATTGTGTGTGGCTTTTAATTGTTAGGGTGTTACTAGCCCGCTATTAAGCCATTAATTGTTTCCTGGTTCTCAGTGCCTTGGCTCCTAAGTCCCTAGTAAGCGGGTGGTAAATCAGCACTCTTGTTGATTAACAAGGTGCCCATTTCCCAGGCTTCAATTATTTGTCAACGATTCAACTAGTGAATCCAAGAAAAGTAGACACTCTCAGAAACTTTGAAATCCCAAAAGCAAACTTTATTGGAGACCCCATTTTGGTACTGAAGAATCAAAACCAACTCTGGTTTTTCCTGCACAATGCATGTATAGTTAAACAATAGCTTCTCTTTCTCCCTACCCTTGGTTGGTCACATTGTTCAATTATGAATCATCCTTTTGTTTTGAGAACTGTTCACTTTTCGGTCAGACACCTGCCTTGGTGGGTTCTTGGCTCTCATGGTCCGTGTCTGGCACATCTTCATTCTTTCTCCCTTTCCCTCCCCCCCCCCAGTTCTTTGACAAATTGAATAGTGATAAGACCTAAACGTGACATTATTAAGCAGTTGTAGTCATAAAGCGAGGCATCACGCATGATTGCATCCAATAGAATTGGCAAGAATAAATCTTCCTTGTAGCGTATCATTAATAGCAGAAAAGAGTTCTCATCAGTCAGCCTATCAACTGGTGGAGCAAATCACAGTTTAGTTTTCTTGCTGCTAATGGGAGTAGAAAGCCAATAAATTGTTAAGAAGGAATGATTCTTGTGCTTCCAATGTCCTTCTTAAAAATGCTGAAGTCTGTTTTTGCAGCCCCTGGAGCTATTTTTATTATAGTTATTGCTAAAGATTAGACTTAGTAACCTGACATTTTGAGGTGTGATTCACTGTGTAGTATTGCCTCAAAGAAAAACTCACAAACTTCGCCCCAACCCCCAACAGCCTTTCCAGGCAAAACCCACAGAAAATCTTAGTTTTATCCACTTTATATTATCTACCAAATTATTACAGCCTCAGCCACCATCCAAAATGGATATCCTGGCCTGCCACTGAAAGATTCCCACTCCTGGCTTAGAGATAAGGAAGAAAACTAATATAAATTTGTCTCTCTGTGTATATACTGTATGTGTTTGTGAGTGAAGAGAAAATTTGTACTTGGATGTTGATAGCTGTGTACACTTTCCTTCCTTCCTTCCTTCCTTCCTTCCTTCCTTCCTTCCTTCCTTCCTTCCTTCCTTCCTTCCTTCCTTCCTTCCTTGTTTTTACTGGAAGGAAAAAAGATAGAAGGATTTGTGTGCATGTGTATGTGTTACTGTGTGCAAGGGTGTTTTTTATGTGTGACAGAAAGAATGCTGTCGGGGCTCAATTAATTTTGTACATGTGGTACTTTTACATTTTACAGGCAATTGATTTTAATGAATAGTTATTAACTGAAATGTCCTAGTTCTCCTCCTTTTTAAAATGTGCATGCATTAAGACTGGCCATGCCTCAAATATGTTTCGAAATAAGTATTCTGAACCTCGCATAAGCATGAGATGAGAACTTTTCTGCTATTTATTAAAGGGGTCTGACATCCTTCAGGCTTCAGTGACAGCCTTAAAAATGAATTCAGTTTCTGAAGTTAAGGCAACTTTTAAAACAGTGGCAAATTTTTATTTCCCTATCTGTGTAGAAGCCTTTAAAACAAGAGTTTCCCAATTTAGGCAAATTTAAGACATCTGGACATCAACTTCCAGAATTTCCCAGGTGGCATGGGTTGGGAATGTTGGGAAACTTGCTTTAAAAGTCCCAAAGGTGCTTTTTCAAGAGGCAATGGGACTTTCTTGTTTCTCTTTGAAGATCTTTCGCTTCTCATTCAAGAAGCATCTCCAGCTCTGGTTGGATAGTGGGGAATGGAAGGATTTATACTCTTTGCAAACAGCTAGTCATTTGCATCCTTTTAGAGAGTTGTTGAGGTCATTTCAGAGGCGGGCTGCTGGGGGTTCGCAGGGGTTCAGGCAAACCCTTAGCGAAGCTTCTGTGGGATTCGCTGAACCCCCAAATCGCACTCCTGGATGGCCCCACACCATCCCACTCCGCCCCTCCCAGGAGTCCCCATACACCCCATTTTGGATGCAGGTAAGTGCAGGGCATGTGTGGAGGCTTGGGGAGGGTGAAAAATGGGCCTCCTGGAAGTTTGGGAAGGCTGGAAATGGGCCTGTTTCCAGTCTCCAGAGAGCCTCTGCAACCCGGGGAGGCCGTTTTTGTCCTCCCGGAGGCTCGAGGAAAGCCTCCGGAGGCCGGGGAGGGTGAAAACACCACCTCCACCATGGTGCAGGAGGCCGACTAGGCCACATCCACCATGGCCATGCCCACTCAGCAACCGGGCAGTGAACCCGTTGCTGAAATGTTTGACCGGGGTCACCTGGAGGTTTATCTGTGTCCTCAGGATCACCTGAGTAGTGCACATGAGTATAGGGCTTTATTGGAACTGCTGAAAGGACTGTGTTGTAGACTGGAGATAGATGATGTCATATCCCTCCCCTTCTACTGAGAGAGGGCTGTTCAATTTTGACATAGATGGCCTCTTTGACCCCTCTTTCCCCAACCAGCGGTCCTCTCTGTCCAAAATGTGGACTTTGCTGTCTTCAAAAGATTCAGTGCTTTAAAAGATTCAGTGCTCAAAGCAGACAAATGTTGGGCCTAAATCTGCACAGGGTCCAAAATGCTACGTCTGAATCATTTTCAAGGATATATGCAACTTTAAGGCACAGACATCAGCACACTACATGGACCTGTTTACTAACGATGAGGGAAATGTCTATGATTGTTTTCTGTTGAAACTGACAAAGTAGATCTTTGAGATGGGAAAACTGAAGTGCTGAATTTTTGTCCCTCTGTCTAATTTTTTTCTGCTCTTTTTTGCGGAGGGCAAAAAATATCCTGTTAAATTTGAGGTTCTCTTCCTTTCAGGTAAAGATGATAAATGAGTAATTTCACGGTAGAACTGAGCCCCTCAGAGCTGGTAGAACGTCTTTCACTTGAAGGTTTTAAGCAAAAGTTGTATGAAGTGTATTTCCTGAAGGGGATTTGAAGATATGTTCTTTGAGATCTGCTCCAAGAAGCCATAATGTGATTCATCAGGTTTAGGCTTAGCACAGCATACAAATTCTGCCACTGTACAGTAATTTTTAAGTCATGGTTTATGGATTGAGGATATAAGAATGTTGTTTGCTAAACCAACATTATTGCTTGTTCAACAAACTTTGGTTAAAGCAAACAACAGTTGAGCATAACAGCCTACGTGTTTACCTTAAAGGCAATTGATCACTGTTTACATTTCAAAAGAAAATGACTGGGCTCACATAATCTATATAACCAAATCAAAGAACTAGAGATTGCACTCTTAGAATGTGGCAAGTTTAACTAGCATTAACTTTGGTTTTATATATAATGTGGGTTAATATGATATTTAAACCCGGCCTGCCCCTCTGGTTTCAGCTCAGTACATTGTGCCAAGCTGGAATATGGATCTATTTAGCTTAAGTCTTTAAGGCTGTTGTTTGAATACAAGCAACAAGTTAATGATTCGTTTCAGTTGATTTGTGGAATGATAAGGATGTTTTGGGACGGTATGTGGGAAAGACCTTGGAAAACTAGGCTGTAAGAGATGCTTTGAAGGGAATGGTTAGATAAGAGGTGGCATAGCCTGCAGCAGGATACTGGGATGGGCAAGATGCTCAGAAGAGACCCTTCCCTAACTTTCTCCTGCTGTAACGGAAAAAGGGGGAGAATTGTGCTCTTAGATTTGCAAGATTCTGTCAATGCAACTTTACGATAGTCCTTGACTTATGGCCAGAACTGAGCCCAAAATTTATATTGCTAAATGAGACAGTGGTTAAGTGAGTTTCGCCCCATTCTATGACCTTTCTTGCCACCCTTGTTAAGTGAATCACTCCAGTTGTTAAGTCAGTAACATGGTTGTTAAGTGAATCTGGCTTCCTTGTTGACGTTGCTGATCCGAAGATCACAGAAGACAATCCTGGGACACCACAACACTCATAAATATGAAGCAGTTGACAAGCATCTGAATGTTGATTGTTACAACCACCCTGTGGTCATAAATGTGAAAAAACGATCGCAAGTCACTTTTTTTCAGTGCCGTTGTAACTTTGAACGATCACTAAACGAACGGTTCTAAGTTGAGGGCTACCTTTAAAGGGGATTTTGCTCATCTGGTTGGGATTCTTATCTGGTTTGCCCAACAAGTTCTTACAGAGTAAGGTGTGTTCCATAGACACCCCCCTCCCCCACATAGCAAATTATTCCAGTTGATGCCAACTTGTATTTACCAAACTCAGCCCTGATCCTAAGCTATCAAATAATGCCAACTCTCACCACCTAGGGGTACAGTTATCAAAACCGTAACAGCAAGGAAGAAATCCATCTTGTGACGATTGCTGGAAAAAGGACAAGCATTGAAATGAAGGAAACAAGCATTCACCTTTGAAAAGCCTCTGTTTTGTCCTGTGATGTTTT
>JANHFL010002441.1:58781-73085 GCA_032468155.1 Oxyrhabdium leporinum | reverse complement strand
TGGCTACTTGGGCCCCATTTGTACTTTATCACTTAGGTGTGTACTCACTTTTGTTGCCAGCAGTTTAGACATTAATGGCTGTGTGTTGTATTATTTTGAGGGGACAACACATTTACACTGATATATAAGCTGCATGCTTAATACTTTACATTGTAGTCAAGTGTCATTTCTTCAGTGTTGTCACATGAAAAGATATACTTAAATGTTTACAAAATGTGACGGAGTGTACTCACTTCTGTGACATACTCTGTGTGTGTGTGTGTGTATGTACAGAAAATTTGTGTATGAAAATGTTATATACAATTTGTGTATGAAAATATTATATATATATATATATATAATCAAAATAACTCAAAATCGTGTCCAATCATTTTCCACAAAATGAAGTAAACGATATCTCTAACAAACATTGCAGCAAAACTAGTAAAGGAAGCTCAGCCCTGGGATGAGTGTTCTATCTGAGCAAATCTATTGTGCACATCTTAAGAAAATTCTAATAAAATTTGTAGTGTCGTGATTTATTCTACCTCTTTTTTTGCCATGATAACCACATGCATTAGAAATCCAACTGTAGGAAATACAGAGAAAATATTTTCACTAGATGCAAAAGAGAGGAGAAGCTTCTTCATAAAGGCTCATTTAATTAATATGAATGACTCTAACTTTTACTGGTTGTATAATTTCAGGATAACAGAAAAAAAGATTATTTTTAACTAAAAAATGACAAACAGATAAAGACTCTTAGAATCAATGAAAATGTTCCATATATTCCAATTACAGAGGCTTTCTAAAAGAATATACATGAGATTATCCCATACAAATGCAAAATATTTATCCCACATTTCAACATTTTACTCCATATAACTTTTCAAATCATTTCAATTCACCAGAATGAGAAACTGGACACTCTTTATTAAGATGGTATTATTGTTGCATTCTTTAATTCTTGTAATTGGAGTGAAAACAGAACTTTCAAATTTCTGTGGCGATTCTCAGGAAGAATGCTAACAACCAGATGACTGCAAAGAAATAGAATCCTTCCATTCCCCTCTCCACCATCTGGTCTGAACCCCACCACCACCATCCAGTCTCAACTGTCAGTACCTGTACTTCCACCACCACCACCCTGCCATCACAACTTCTTGGATGAGAAATGAAATATTTTGTTCTTCTTGTACAAAAAACAGGGGGTGGGGATCCAGTTGCCTCTTGAAAAAGCACCTTTGAGAACAAACCAAGAACATTTCTTTCGATTCTTCATTCTATTGTCTTTTATCTATAAGTACAAAGAATAAAGAATGCAGAACCCAAATGCCATCTCTTATTAGCAGACAATTTTGCTAAAACTCAATTCTAGATACTGAGTTCAGTGAGATGTATTCCTTTATAAATATGCCTATGAACTACTCAATTCTATAAAGATAATCAATCTGTCATCAAACTGAATTCAATTCTTGATAAGTGCATCCATGCAGTTTTCTTGGCAGTATTCTTGAAGAAGTGGTTTGCAATTCTGCAGCAAAACAATTCTCATCCAAAGTCTGACTGTTCCCTCATTTTTTAAGTGACTTTGAACAGCTACTTGTAATACAAGGGGATTTAAGTAGGCCATTTCCAGTGGCAATCTAGTAACTAAATGTGATGCTTCTTTGGTCTTGAATCCACTCATGGCAATCATTCACAATAACTTTGTGTGTGTGTCATTATTAGTGTCTTTATAAAAAAATACTTGGAGATTCAAGGAGGAGCAGAAGAATTCAAAATTAAAGGAGGAGCAGAAGAACATTCAAATTTAAATATCTGAGGTTATGTTTCTCTGCCAATCTATTCTATAACTAATCAGTTTTATGGAAATTATGATATGATTGAATTAAAAAAGGCAGTATCAAGTTATCTGTTTATGAAGACCAAAAAGATCTTTTACTTTGATGAAAAGAGAAAGTGTCATTTAGACTATTAGGTCAACAATCTGCTTAGTTTAGGTATCCAAATTAAAATATCCCCAAAAGACTCCTATCCAGTCTCCACTTGAACATATCCGGGAGCAAGGAGTACACCATCTAGCCTGATACTTGGTTCCTCTATTATTTTTTTCTAACATTCAGTCAGAGTTTGCCTTCATGTAAATACATTGATTGGCATCCTATAATCTGAAATGATGGAGAACAGGAGGACAGACTTTCAGGTAGTTAACCAACATTACCATACTCATCCTCAGCCTTCTAGTTCCATGAATATGAATATTGCACCCCACCAAATTAGCTGCCTGAGTCCAAGTGGATCACAGAGCAAAATTAAAAATACAATTCTTTACTAGCACAATTCTGGCACTTCTGACTTTTCACACAGTTTTACTTTTAGCTTGTAATATACAAGCGTGGAACTCAACTATGTAGTGATGCAATTCTCTTTCTATAAAGCTTTGGCTGGAATGGGAAATTGTTTTTAATTGTTAAAAATCCCCTGATACATTGCTACCAAGACTGTCTGAACAACACAATATCTATGCAAGAGCAGAACAATACCTCATGCCCCAGAGCATTAGACTGCAATCCCAGATCACATTGACTGAAAACTGTACCTCACTGAATATGATGAGATTAATTTCTGGAAAATATGCACACAGCCTTTGTTTGGTATGTTAAGGTCAGAAAGCAGTCAGATAACATGTACACACACACACACACACACACACACACACAATCTTACCCAGAGAATGAAAATTCTCAAGATAGTCTTTTAATATATTCTTCATTTATTTGGTATCCAGGACCAATTTTTAACTTTTATTTATGCCTTACTTTTGCATTTTGAGTTCTTTTCAGCCTTGTGCTGAATATAATATAAAAACAAATTATATAAAGAAATTTTGGTTGGCTTTTTTTATACGATATGTTATTATATTCACTAGCGATAGGGGAAAAAGAGAAGAGAGATCTTGTCTTTTCTGATGTGCAATTGGCAGTTAATTCTGCCTGGCAAGCTGTATCCTTGTACCTGACTCATTTTTAAATTTTGCTTTATTTACATCATTCATACAGTCACAATATTAAGGATTACTATCTTATTCTATATCTACTGGATATATACATTTTCTTTTAAAAGCATCTTCATCCTATCATTTTGTGTGTATAAAATACAGTTTACTCAGTCTAGTATTTTATCTAATTTTTACATTAGAGTAGCTAGATAATATCCCCTGGAAAAAATGTCTCGCCATAAACATCAAAAGCATCCTGCACCCAATTATTTTTCAGTTCTTTCTTTTTCTACTTCTGAAGCCTTCTTCATGCCATTATCTTGTGAACACTTAAGAAAAACCTTTATCTCCTATGGAAGACAGAAAATGGAACACTCTCTCAGGAAAAATCTATCTGATTCCTTCCCTGCCAGGTAAAACACTGTATTGTAGCAGACATTTTCACTCTAAAGTGATTCTAGTTTGCTACTCTCTGATTGCCAGTAAGTTCATGTTGTATTAACCCAATTATTTTAGTTTTTATTATTGCTTTTTAATGCTGCAACCCATCTGGATAATAAAAGTAGGGGCAAAAATATATAAACTTGATTATACTGCTACATGTATTAGCAATAAATGCAACATGAAAACAGTAACAGCAGAAAATAAATTACGCATGTTGTTTTTTTGGGGGGGAAAATAAGGCCAGTGAGACAATATTTCATATAGAGTTTAGCAGAATAACTCTCCTATCAAATTACTGTAAGTAGATATGAGCCAATTTTTTTCCACCAATGTCTAAAATGCAGATACCCCCTGGGTAAAATTGTTTCAATCACTGTGTGTGCCAGTAGCAATATACAACACTTTAAGTCAAGAAGTGAACACTGAAACTGTGAGGAAAGTCAGACAAAGTAATTACCAAAGCTGGAATTGGTTCTAAGTTCCATTGAAACACAAGTGTTTAGGGCTTTCATTTTATGTCTCATTCAAAAGACAGATGAGTATCATTCCTAAAAACCAGACTGATGGAGATAAAAGATGAACAATTCAGAAACGCCAAATAAAAAAAATTCGCTCTTTCACGTGAAAGCTCTTCCATCTATGTTATATTCTGCGATGCACAATTTATTTAATAGATAATTTACACTGAAAGGAATAATTGCTGCACTTAAGTAATAGTAAACATTAAAGCTACATTGAATTTCCTGGAATAAGACCACTGAGCTCTATTGGATTACATTCTAAATTGATACAAGGAGAACTGTAGTACTAATGAGCTGGCTAGGCAAGGAATCAATGTGAATAACTTTCCTTATTGGGTAAGAATAATATCAAATTAATATTTGAATTCTCTTTTTTCTTGGAGTGTTATTTGTTGCATTTTGCTTCTGAGGGACTTTAGTAGACTTTCATTTTGTTCACACTTCAGAGACTCAAATAAGGATTTATATTTATTTCCACTTATACGCTTTATAGTTCCCTGATCTTTTATGGTGATGGTCAACCCACACCTGTCTCCATTATGTCCTATAGAACAGTTCTGGTGCATATAATTAATTTTCCAGCCTCAGATCTAAAAGGCCATTTTGATCTCTAACTCAGAGTTTAAAGGAATGAAATAGTCTTGATTTAATTTGCATCCTGAACGCTTTCTCCTACACAAATATCCTGATTATCTATCCAAGATGCATTTTCTTTTCAAATGTTTCATAATTAGCACTTGGACTGGTTATCCTTTAATACAGTATATGTGTCTCTTAAAGACTTGTGAACAATCGTAGCTCTTTATATATTCAGTAAACTATACAATGTGGCAGAAAGACATAATCAAGTAAAATATTACAATATTTCTGCTTAAAATCCAATATGCCTTCTTTGTTTTGAAACCTTTTTGCTTTACAAAAGTTTCAGCCTTGGAATAATAATAAATAAGTCAATAAATAAGGAGTTGCAGAGCATCTTATTTTTTTCAGAGTTTGCTGCTTTAAAAAATTGGAAGGAGATGTTTATTGTTTATATATTTATTTGTGTATTAAGTCAATAAAGAGTACAGCTTTCAGTGTATCAATTACTCATATTGGTGTTGCCTAAAATGAACTATAATAAGGAATTATCAATTATTCCAGTCCAAGCCTTCTCTAGGGGAAGGTCTTCACTTTTTCGTCAAAGTGAGAAGAATGTGGGTCAGAATGGCACCTGGGTGTGGGAAGAGTGTATGAGATAGACAGAGAAACAGCAAACAAGAGGGAAAGGCCAACATCTTTTTGCAGTGCTAAATCCATAACTATACCATGTATCAAAATGTCAACACTGCCGCATGCATTCAGTCCAACTGTGGAAAAAAATTAATAGCATACTTTGCCTTCAGTGATGTTGTCGCATAGTAAAAGCTAGTTATCTATTAGATGCCTTGACATTTTCAGTTTTGTCACTTAATCTTTAATTGGCTAGAAATAGATTGAGCCACTGAAGCCACAATAAAACCTAAAGAATATAGGATGCCAAAAGGAATGATGGGGAATGTATTTGCTGTTGAAAAATGGATGACAACAACAAAGGGGAGGCCTTAAAAATAACCATGGATTTGGAATTGGATAGTTCTGTTTTTCTGTGTTCCTTATCAGGGAGCATGACTATAGGTCCTCCAATCTACCACAAAAATAGAACCTGCTATGTCTATATAAAATACTTAATGATGTCCCATTTTAGAGAAAACCGTAAAAAAGTAAATATACCTTTATTTTATTGCACAAAATTTTCTCACAGTCCCTCGGCACTGTACCAAAATACAAGTCTAAGTTAAACTTTAGTGTTCTATTAATTCCACTAAATTACAAAAGCCACCATCTCTGGCAATTTTTTCTCCTAAGAGCATGGCACAATGACTTTTAAGTCCAATAACATTTCACTTTGCATCCCACTCATAACAAAAAAAATAAAACATGAGTGTTGAGCAACCACTAAATTCCTATTGAGCCTAATTTTATCACTTCTATGTCTTTCATAAATCCCAAATTCGTCAACCTACAAAACAAATCCAGGAGCCATTGGGTGGTCATTTTTAACTTTTACAAGTTTATCTTACACTTTTTCTGAAGAGTAAAACACCTTCAGGTAGCAAAGCCCATACTCAGTCTACTGTTGAAAATAATGCATAGAGAATAGCCCTGAATTACTGGAACGGACATTTTTGAAACCCAGTATAGCAAATAGATGGCACTGAAAATAGATGATTTCCCCATACCTATTCAGCCACTTCTAATGCCTTTGTATAAAATAACAGATGATTGGACCCTTTCAGGCCACAACTTGGAGTAGTTGAAAAAAAAAAATCTCTTTGGATAATTTTACTAAAGCTGGTCATTTCAAAAAAAAGTCAGTTTTTATATCTTAATATGAAGCTGGCTAATTTTATCAAAGATGCATTGCTACAGCTGAGAGTGGCAATAAAGGAGCACATAATTAATTCAAGCCTTATCCTTCAATCAACTGAGTCAAAAGTACCTCTCTGAATAACAGAAACCAAGAAAGACAGAGCTGTAAGTCAAAGTTCCCAACTTGTCTCTTGAAACATTCCAGAAAAGGGCTATAGAGTAAAAATTGATACATTGATTAATAATTTATAAAAGATTGCATGATGACCAAATGGGAAGCTAATGTAGGAACACAAGTGCCAAAACTATACACCGAATTGAATCGCCTTGATTAGGAAGCTCATTCCTAAATTTGCATCATGTAACACCCATTCAGTAATACAGCTCTTGATTTCTTGACTTCATATGTCAGGCAAACAAATAGTACTGACACTAATCGAGGATATCGTAGAAAACTAATGAGTAAGTTACAGGTAGTCCTCAATGTATGACTACAATTCAGCCCCAAGTTTATGTTGCTAAGTGAAACATTTATTAAATGAATTTTGCCTCATTTTATGACCTTTCTTACCACAGCTGTTAAGTGAATCACTGCAGTTGTTAAGTTAATAACATGGTTGTTAAGTGAATCTCGCTTCCCCATTGACTTTACTTGTAAGAAGAACACAAAAGGTGATCACGTGATCCTGGGACACGGCAACTGTCATAAATATGAACCAGTTGCAAAGCACCCAGATTTTGATCATGTGACCAAGGGGATGCTTCAATGGTCGTAAGTGAGAAAAATAGTCATAAGTCACCTTTTTCAGTAACTTTGAATGGTCATGAACTGTTATTAGTCGAGGACTACCTGTATTGAAATTCGTATCCCCAATAAATCTCTTTCTGAAAAAGAACCTGAACTGAATTGAACTGACCAAGCAATCATTAGTAAGAGTATAGTATTACTAATAAAATACTATTGGTAGTAATAATGATAATAAGACATGGGGAAAAAGAGGAGAGAAGTGTCTCTTGTACCACCACTATTTCAGGATTCACTGTATTTAGATCTTAAGAAATATCATTTGCTTCTGCATGGAAATAATATACTGTTGTTTTCATTTGCACAGCTGTTTCTGCATTTCTGTATTTTCTTCATAGAATTCACTAAGCATCTTTTTTATATATATCTTCCTTTGAAACTCCCCTCCATCTCTCCCTTTCTGAAATATAAAACTAGGAATGAATTTTCCACTCAGGGCACTTCCAAACAATGGTATTAATCTGTCAGTGAAATACCTCAAGTAGTAGTAGTTTACAGGGCACTGTAGCCTTTACTATTATGCAATGTATGTTTCCTCCATTGTTTCCTCTAATTAGAAGAAATATTTTGTTAACCTTTAAAATTCTCTATATTACCATAATTGTTATTTACATCAAGGAACTCGCATTTTTTCAATCCATCCAATTCAAAACCCACAGTTGAGCCACTATGCTCTAATTAATCATTTCTTAGTTAACCAAGGCAGAAAGAGCAGCTTTAATTAGCTTCCAGTATCGTAGTATTTATGTGTAAACTATTTAGAACTTATCTTCTTTTCCTTCTCACTCTATTGATTCACAAAAGCACTACCACAATCTCAATCATTTAGAAAGTTTTCTGATGCAGCAATTATATATATATACATAATATTTCTAAAACCACCCAACTTTTCAAAGACTGGCTGGTGTGCAAACTGGAAAAACAAAAGAAACAGAAAAACATCTGGTAACAAAAGAGGAATGGATGGTGGAAATGATATTGCCTAGTTGATGGGATCAGAGCATGTTAACTCTGTCTTACAGGACAGGTTGAAACAATGGCAGAGAAACAATCCTTCTTATAGCTACATCTGGCACCATACAGTGTTTTGTAGGGAACAACCAACACTTTGACTTGCACCTGAAGACCTACTGATAGCTACAAGTAGCATTTATCACTGATTGCAGTGTGCTATTTGCAATCTTTTTTTCCCCTTGATTTCTGATTTGCCCATTGAGGCAGCTGCATTGCTTAAAGACTATGTAGTTTGCTTACCAACTATAGTGAATCCCTTAACCGCTGTAACAATTGTGGTAAGGTCCCACTTGACTTACAACCGCAATGACTTACGATAGAAATTCCAGTCCCAATTGTGGTTGTAAGTCAAAGTCTACCTACAATGCAATCTGCAAAGCAGAAGTGTTATCTAATTATACTGCATTTTGCAAAGCAGAGGTGTTATCTAATTATACTGCTGGTCTGTCTTATGTTTTCTCTATTCAAGCATGTTGCTATATTGCAACGGCAATGGGCTGCTTTGTCCAATGACTTTAATTGCTATTTTTTTATAGCAGATTATAACTAGTTAATTTGTGGAGAGGAGTATCTGATTGGTTGATATATATTTTGCTGCAAACTCTAGATTTGCAAAATCATAGATTTGGATGATTTGAATATGTCCCTCGTCCCTACATACACAACAGGAAACAGTCCATCTACAAAGTTAGTAGCTACTTAACTCAAAGATTTATTCTTCCTTGAATATTCTGAACCTTTGGCAGAGATGGCTAAACTGATTGCTTTGATTAAATGAAAAAAACACAACTGCATTTGTTTCTACTTGGAAACTGCTTCTGGACTTTGTGCTTGAGGTGGAAAAAAACAAATTTTTGATTTTGGGTTTTTCCAATTAGACAGATTTGTGATTATAGGGCTAGTTTATACTATTATGCAAAAGTAAAAGGTTGAGGTTTGATATTATCTTATTCTACTGCACCGAAGGCAGTCGGAAGTCAACACCTTTTCTTTCTTTTTCCTTTCTACTTTTCCCTTCCCTTTTCTTTCTCCTGTTTTTCCTATTTTTTTTGCTCTTGTATTTTATAATATAAACTAATAAAAAATAATATTCTGAATGAGCTTGAGATAAGAGGCCAGGTATGGCTTGTGATGCCTTAGGAAATCTTTGGTATTATTGGTTTTGTTTTGTTTTGTTTTTAACTGCTAAGAAATTATACCTCAGTCTTATCCCTATGGGAAATTCAAGCCAATATTTGAATTGTTGTGAGTGCACCTAATTTTCTATTTCATCTTGATTTACCTTTATTCATGTGTGACCATTAGGTGTTTTAATTACAATATATTAGGTATATCAAGAGTAATAGTATTAAAATACTAAGTAATTGGGAGTGGGTACTGCTGTCAAGCAGCTAGTTATGAATTATTAAATGTAGTTTGGTTATTGGTAATTTACACAATATCTATTGACAGGTATTTCAGTTTTATTCTTTCATATATTTTTCCAAAGAGTTTGTTGCCGAACTCTAATTAGAGCCTAATTAGAAATATTTTATTTTTACTGAAGGCCTGTTCATTTCTTCTATAATTATTGCACAAGTATTGGTCTTTGATGTGCATTGTCGTTCAAATGTACATAGAAGTTTTTGAATATTGGACTTATGGAAAGGCAACGTACAAACGCATTTCATGATGAAGATGATTTTTTTTGTATTCTGCAACATATAGAAAAACCTTTGATTGTCCAGGATCTGACTAGCCATTATTCCGTTCTTCTTTGCTGTCCTGGTATCCTATTACCCTGTACAGTATATTATCTAACTGCTTCTAATTAAATTTTATGATCAGTTTATACAAAATACTTTGTGTCACATTGGCTCCATTTTTCTTCAACCTTTTTGACAATGTATGCATTTAGGTGGTTATCATTGAATTACTTTCAATAAAAAAATGAGCAGTAATGTGCATCTATCTATTTAATTCCCCAATTTTGCAGCACCAGAGATTTTGATGTAATTCCTAGTATTCCTACCTCCCAGTATTCCTCCCCCACTTCTGCAAGTTAGGAAACCTAGTCTGCTCCACCAAATTTACATCATACATGTGGGAAATTACTGCTTTATGTTAAACTTGGGCAATCGATTTCCTTGAAGCAAGTATAGCCAGAGAAAAACTGAAATAGTATAAATGATATGTAATTGCAATTTTTAAGTCAGAGCAAATTCTTTGCAGAAAATTAGAGTATTACCTTTTTCACAATGACTTCCTGTGAATCCAGAAGGACAGGCACATGTATTGGGGGCAACACATGTCCCACCATATCTGCATCCTTCTTCACAGAACGCTGAAAAGGAAAACATCATTTAATTGTTAAATTGTACATTAAAACAGGGACATATATTGTAACCCAGAAAGAGGTCAAGTACGATTTATTAAAAGACAAACAAAGTTCAAATAACAGCCATAGGGAGAAAGACAGAAAGTCATACAGAAAATTAACAAAAGCAAAAAGTTAATGATTATTTGGCAAGGGTATTAAAGGGATAAAACAAAACATGTTGGAACTAAGCCTAGTCACAGTCATTACAAAGATAGAATTGCATCTGAATGCTTTTAATACACTACTGAAGATATGGAGAAAATTTGCAAGAGGAATAATAGTAGTGTTAGTACTGTAATGATGACATATTCCACTTTTTTTCTAGGAACTAAGCTGATCTAATTAAGGATTACCCTTTGTTTTATCTCCACAGTTAAGTCCTGTTTAATATAGGTTAGGCTCAGAGAGTTACATAAAGTATTGATTAAAATAAATCCTTCTGTACCTTGTGAATCAATTGTTTTAATGGAACAAGTACTGAAGGCAGAAAGATAATAACATAACATGGAAAAAGACATATGTGAGCTTCTAAATATGTTTAAAGAGACTGAACACACAATGATTACATATTTTAAGTCTTTCAAAATGTGACATTGAAAGGATGATGCCAATGTACTTGTCCTCCTTCTGTACCTGATCTTCTCAGCTTCATTTTGAACAGAATTGTAAATATATTTGTCTGATTGACTGATTATGTATCAACAAGTTGTTCTGAATGCCTACCAATCACAAATATTTTCCTCCATGATAAAACTACATTTAACTGGACACATTCGCGCTTAGACCTCTATACAAAGTAGGATCTCCAGACCTGTGTTTAGTAAACTATGCTTGAATGAATTTAGTTAGAACCTCTGAATAAATGTATTTAGAGCCCCTATTCAGAACTGATATATCATCTTTGGAAGATGGTTAGAGGAAGTAAAGGCAGAAGACAAAAGTTTATTTTAGTTTCACAGTTATTATTATATTTATTATAATAAATATTTATTATCATTATTATAGTTTCTCAAAACAACACTATATGTTTGCAGAATTAGCAAGGTGGTTCTGACCATTCTGAGGAAAGAATCTTGAATGATCTCATTTATCTTTATCCAGTTGCTTTAGAAAAAGCAGTTCCCTTTTGGGTCATATTTTGAAAACTTGAACATTTTGCAAACAGCTTTGATTTTCCCATCTTTTTTATTCTATCTTCTTTATATGATTGTAGTGCCATGTGTTTCTTTTTTTTTCTATTAAGCATATTTGATGCTTATTTTTTTTCTATGTAAGATGACAAGGGTTTCTTTGATTGCAGTGGCATAGAAATATGTTTAAGAGATAAAATCAATAATAATATTCAGTTTAAAATAATAATAGTTGCAATCTCTCATCTTCATTTTAAAGTTCTTTATAGCTAGTTGTCTAAGTTCATAACATATTTCGAATATACTGTATATAACTAGCCTAAAACCCCCCTTTTTAATGTACCAAGGTCTCAAATTTCTGACCAAGTCATTTTAACAAATTAATATTGATATTTTATATGAATCTTTTGTAATCATATAATAGGTACATTTTTATATTTTTAACTCAAAATATTTTTTCTCATTTTGAATGAACTAGTCAATCCTTTACTATAACTTAAATCTTTTAATTTAATCCATGGCAGTAATTTATAAAGAGTAACTGTTTGGGCCAGTTTTTAATCTTTAGTCTGTTCTGGAACTTAAATGACCCGTTCTGTAACTATTAATGATTCAGATAATTCTTGATTGACTTCTTAATTGGCTTCTTAGTTGGCTTAACTTCCTCATTTTAGGCCTATTTTGGGAAAATGATCTATTGTACATAATAGGGAATCAAAATAAGGAAAGATGGTAGAGTTAAACTATTACAAAGTGGAGCTGGAGGGGATTGCTTGGTTAAGAAACTTATCTTTTTTACAAAGTCAATCTTATATCTCTAAAAAGAAATCATAGAAGACACGCTGATTAAATTTGCCTTGATTCAGAATAGCGTCCCAGAAGTTGAAGCCTCAGGTAGTCAGAGAAAGTGCAGCTTTACCATCAAAGCAAAAAGAAAAGAAAAGAAAAGAAAAAATGCCTGATAAGCAAAAAGATACGTTTAGCTGATGGGGATACATGTTTCACTATAATTGGAATAACAGAAATAAGTGCTACATGGAACACAAGTTATGCTACAAAAACTTCCCTGGGTGGCATAGCTAATTCAGTTCAAATGTCTTCCTTTCTCAGTAAAATTAAATTGCTCAGCACTTGAAAAAAATCCAAGTTGAAACAACTAAGTCTTTATTAACCTCAGAGAGATCACTAAGTAGAAATGATATTGAATTAACATTCCAGTGTACTGCAATATGGAGAAAATTAGTATTCTCAGCACAACAGTAAAAGCAACAACAGAGAGAAAAAGGCTTTGGCAATCTTTTTATCAACTCACAACAAATATACTGCTAGTACGAGCTGTATTATTTAAAGAAAATAGAGTTGGATGTGGTTGTTGTGAAAAGGAGAGAGGTGTTAACTTTGCTCTTGTAGGTGACCCATGGCAATATCCATTTCCCTAGAAAACTGATGTTGCAGATGATATTTTGAATTGCTATCTTACATTCAACATATAAACAAGAGAAAACAAAAATATCTAGCACTGAAATATCATTTGGTAAGGATATTAGTTAAGAGCATCAGTTAATAAAAATGGGTGTCTCCTTGACCTCAACTTTTGAATTTCTCAGTCAACTGAAGTGTGGTGAGGCATAACATTATTTCGTTAAGCTAAAGAAGAAATTGCTATAGGGGCCAGACATGCACAAGTCTGTCTCCATGCATATGGTCATAACTCTTATTAGAAACAAAAAGAAGTTATTTGGGAATGTTTAAATGAAATTTTTAAGTCCTGGTTATTGTTAATGGTATTAAAAGCATAATGTAATATAAAGTTGAATTCAAAGTTCTGTAACTATTTAAAAACAGCATTTATGATCCAGCAGAGATTTCCATGAAGGGAAGAGAATTGAATTTTTCCTAGTTTTCTCAAACATTTGCAGTCCCCTTTGTCTTCCAAGTATGCTCTGGAAAGTTAGAATACCCTCTAAAAAAGCACAGAGGATAGTAACAAAAAACAATAACAATTTATTCTCCAGGAGCAAGACTGGTAAACAATGTATGGAAACTAATCAAGAAGAGAAGCAACTTGGAATTAAGGAGAAACTTCCTAACACTGAGGACAATTAACCAGTGGAACAGCTTGCCTTCAGAAATTGTGGGTGCTTCATCACTTGAGGTTTTTAAGAAGAGACTGGACAGCCACTGGTCTGAAATGTATAGGGTCTCCAAAGTCCCTTCCAACTCTATTCTAAATTAATTTAGTCCCTGTATGAGATGTGGTCACTGTCAGAGTTCCATCTAATTATGGCTTCCAAGGCTGACAGCCCCTTATGAGATTCCCCCTTCATTTTAGATTCTTCTGAGAAATATGATTTTATCATTTCATCTAGGGATATTAACTTTTTTGCACTAGCTGAGCCTAGAAACAAAGCTATCCTTGGGAATCTGATATTTTTGTCAAAATGACAAAATTAACATTGCATGATTGCAGTGCAAGCTACACCCCTTTCACAAATCTATTTAATACCATAATACCATTCATAAAATGCACAGAGATTGTGCTATGATGTAATGCAGTTTTCATATTTTAATTAATTTGATTTGATTTATTTATTTATTTATTTATTTTTACATTTATATACCGCCCCATTCCGAAAACTCGGGGCGGTTTACAACTTATA
>JANHFL010002441.1:45351-56574 GCA_032468155.1 Oxyrhabdium leporinum | reverse complement strand
TCTGTCTGTCTGTCTGTCTGTCTGTCTGTCTGTCTGTCTGTCTGTCTGTCTGTCTGTCTGTCTGTCTGTCTGTCATCATCTTTTCACAGTTCACATGTTCATTGATAGGATGAAAGAGGGGGTTATAGAATCACCAGTCATTTATCAGGTAATTCTAAAAAAAAATCTGATTTTTGAAACTTATAAATAATATAGAGGATTTATCTATCAGTTTGGATGAGCAATTTATTTCAAAGTTAACACATCCATTTAATTGACTCGACAGCATCAAATGAGGCTTTATTTAAATTTATTAACCCATTCATAAAATTTATTTCTAAAATTTATTAGTTATGCTCTAGTAACTTTCAAGGTGACATAATAAAAAGCTACAAAGTATATTAAATTACACATAAAAGTGTTATTATGAAAGTATAATAAAATAAAATTCTTCATTTATTCTTCAGGGTTTATGCCTTGTAAATGTGAACAGATCCTAGTATGTGGATATTATCAATTAAAATAGAGACAGTGAAGAATTCTCTGTTGTGTACTGTATGTAAATACAATATGATCCAATTGAGGAATCTGCTGTAATAATACTGATCTGTATAGTAAAGACTAGTATTATCTTTCAAAGTAGTACTAGTACTGATCTAAGTTGAATGGGTTCTATAGAAAGCCACAAATAATATGGGGCAACAGATAATAGGGTATCAATTGGCAGTTGAGGGGACAAAATATTTTTACTGCATCTCTTTCACAATGATTGTCTATAGTCTGTTGATGGCAAAGGGACCATCATTCTGTGCTGAAGAATATACCTAGCTGCTGGCAAAAAAATTAAAGGTATTCCTATGCCATGCAATCATACACATCTTTAAGACTCTATAAGGGTTATAGAAAGACAGTCTGAGAAATATATTTAAAGGACACACACAGACGCACACACACACACACAGAGACAGAGACAGAGGGACAGAGACAGAGAGACAGAGACAGAGACAGAGACAAAGAGACAGAGACAGAGGCAGAGAGACAGAGACAGAGACAGAGAGACAGAGACAGAAACAGAGACAGAGAGAATGAGAGAATGAATCAGAAAGGGAGAGAGGAGACTGCACCTAGAAAAACCTTGACTAATATGCATGTGATTCACAAGTAATCAACTGTCACCTAGCATAGAACATGAGAAATGGAAAAATGTGTTTCTGTTAAGCTGCAAAAAGGGTGGGAGCAAAATGTTCTGAATTTATCTCAAGAGAGAGAAGATGGGGTAGCAGGCTTAGCTGTCAGAAGACAACTATCAGTTTAAGCAGGCTTCAATCCTGGTAAGCAATAAAGATTCTTTACTAGTCAAGCCATGCTGAATGTCTGGGGAAGTTCAACTGTGTTTGGGGCTACTGAAGTCTGACATAGAAAGTAATAACAAGGCTTTGTTGCTCTTATTGTTAATTTTGCACCAGAACTAGAAAACCAATATGCTATTAGACCTTAGCTGATCTTGAAAAAGCTCAAGAGGTTTGGAGTCTTATCATCTAGATGATAAACAACTAATGAATCCCACAGCTGTTGCCTCATTCCTGTCAGCAGCCCTCTTTTGCTTCCTGCTATATTTATAATATTTAGTACATAAAGATGATACATTTACAGGCATCTTATATCACATACAATTTCTAAAAGCTAAGTAATGCTAACCTTGGTTATATGAGAGCTATCCAGAAATCTCAGGCTTTGGAGTAGATTTTTGTTGCATCGGAATTTGAATTAGACATGCTAAGTGTTCATATTTTGGATAGATAGGATCATTGGTTTGAAAGAGGAGTAAAATAATCCATCTATTTTAGAATTGATCACCTGTCTCTTGACAGAGGGGCAGGAATAAGATACCGCCTATCTCCAGTTTACAATGCAGCCCTTGCATTGTTTCCAAGAAGATTCCACAACCAATTACACCGTGATTCAGATGACCTGAGGGCACAAATAAATCCCCCAGTGGCCTCAACAGCTCTCAGAGACTGCAGAGAAATAACATCCTTCCATCCCCCCATCACCATCCTATCAGAACCTATCCTTCCATCCCACCCACCACCCATTCTCAACTGTCAATATCTAGCCTTCCATACCCCTGCCATCAGAACTGATGAAGCTTCTTGGATGAGAAGGAAAGGAAAAAACAGTCCAATTGCCTTTTGAAGAAAAAAGCATCTTCGAGACAACTATGACCTGGATAACTGAGAATCTCAACAGACACATGCCAAGAGACAATTTTGGTTGAAAAATTAAAGTATAATATGATAAATCAATATGTTTACACGCTAGTTATTTTTGTATATTCTGTGCTGCCTTTCTACTTTACCAATGCCCTTAAGTATAGTAATTGTGTCATGTGACCAGTACATCAAAAGTAAATGTGCATTTCAAACATATTCAGTTATTTGAAATCAGAATCAATTCTCCTATTGAACCCACTGAAGTAGAAGATGGTCCAAGAGGGATTTTGTTTTAATTCAAGGAACTGAAAATTCATTAATGTTCTGTTTTGCCCCTTTACTATGTACTCCAAATTTGATTAACAATATATGTGTAATTGCTTCATTAATAATAGACAAGCATCAGATTCTACTAACAAATTTGTATGTGTTCTTCCAGTGATTTCATGGAAGAAAATAACAGGGAAGAAATTTCTTGGTATTCAACAATACAGGAAATGATTAAATTGCATGTTTTTGTTACAATAATGGTCAGATTTAGTCAATAAGTAGAACCAAAAGATCT
Source organism: Oxyrhabdium leporinum (assembly GCA_032468155.1). Classification (NCBI taxonomy): domain Eukaryota; kingdom Metazoa; phylum Chordata; class Lepidosauria; order Squamata; family Cyclocoridae; genus Oxyrhabdium; species Oxyrhabdium leporinum. The sequence continues at coordinate 53,817 of JANHFL010002441.1, read as the reverse complement.
AATCAAACAGATTAACTAATCATTGAGAAGTTATGTGAAGCAATGTGAATTAAGCATAATACATGCAGAATAGTCTTTACCGGAAGATCTAGAAGGTTTTAAAAATATGACTTTTCCTGCAGGCATTAATATTAATTGTTAGAAGTATATGATATGTGAAATGGCTTGACTTTGTATTTTCTTTATCTTGTAGCATAAATAGAAATTGTATTTTTGTTATTTTTATTGGTCTGTTTGTTAGCCACAGTTATTTGCTTAAGATAACATTTTTAAATAAATAAAATGTGAAATATGGCATGTGTGCAAGAGAGAGAGATATTCTAAATTAGCTCACTTATTAATTGGAAACAAAGAGATTATTTTTTTAAAAAAGTCTTATCCAGTTGCTGTGTAATATGTTAAGCACTTTCACTGCCACAGTCCCATAAAAGTATAATTTCATACTTCAGGTGCAGAAAGTCTCATAAAACTGTAGTGCCATATTATGTCTAAATAATTATTGCCAAGTATAATCACACACAAATATACAGTAGATGTAATAATCTTTATAACCAACTTTCTGAAATAGAACCCTAAAGCCAAGTATTTGTATCTTATAAAATATGGTTATAAGACAAGAGGAACAATGGACAATCTTCATTAACTTTATAAAAACAAGACTACCTGTTCACTATCTTAATATGCATTTTTTCACACTCCTGAGATGGCAAAATCCTGTTTATATAAATGCCTTTTTTAAAAAACCCAATGGCTTCATTCTCAAACCTGCTGACAAAATGACTTCTATGCATATATCTTCAGTGTGATTTTGACTTTGAACCAAAGTGCCTGCTATACTTATAGATAAGTATATGCATATATGGTACCCTGTAAATGAGTCAGACATAATCTGTTTCACTTAGTAAGTGCACAATTGTATGTTCATCCATGAAATAAGTAATTATTGAGTTATAATCCAGAGCTAATGCTCTCTTTCAAATATTGTAGACAAACAGTCATGTATAGGTCATATATTGTTTATTGCCTATATTTTATAACTATATAAGCAGATAAAATATTTATAACATCCATGATTTCATCCAGATTTTGTTCCTAGACAAGATATACAAATGAAATTATGCTTTTTAACATCTCTGCTGTTTTATATTTCTTATGAATGGCATATTACATGAGCCTGGTGAAATGTATATAAGCATAAATAAAATTAATTGAAACAATAAAGGACTAAAATAGTGCAATAAACCATGAACTACAGTATGATAAATTTCACTTTTTGAAAACGCTCTGCTTTTTTTCTCTTTTATATATTCCAATAAATGCCTTCTTAAATGATGCTGAATTTAGCTTAGTGAGAGGCTTTTCACAGTGTATTTTAGGAGTTGGACTAATATATAATATAATGAGTTTATGTATAATTCCAACAACTTTTATACTTTGTTCACATATTTTAAAGGTTATGACTGAGCTATCCTATATAGATACACTTAACTGTACCATTAATTATATCTATATCTGTTATATGCCTTACTCTGTGCAGTTACGCATCTTCTACAATTTCTATATCATATCCATTTGTCTGTAATGATTCAGTGCATAAATGGGAATTCCCTTTTAACTTATACATACATACATATTATTTAATGTGGGACATTGATCCAAGATTAATAGAAACATAATTATGTTAAAATGATCAGAACCTGCCAAGAGATATATTAAGGAATAATATTACAATCCTAAAATATCTTCTATTAAATGCTGCATAAAATAATGCCCATACACAAAAAATACATGCTTTCTAAATATTTATGGTATTACTCCCATGAAAGCACCATGGCATATCCAAATAATATTTTATTAAACAGTATTATTATTAATAAGCAAGATCTTAAGAGATATGTTATCAAAAGATTGTTAAATGCCTCTAGAGTATTGCTATCTTAAAATCGAATAGTATCTTGGAAGAGAACAAATATTTGTAAAATGTCTGGAATGGTACATGCATAATTTAGGTAAGGGAGTATGTTGACTCCCTTACTTCAGAATTTGTGTGACAGACACTTCAAAGCTGAAATAAGGAGACACAGAAAAATTAAGATGAACTAATACTTGAGTTTGTCCTGGAATTTCAAGCTATTCAATTCTATCTCTGGAAGGAGAAAAATAAGCAGAAAGTATCTAGTAATGACAAACTTAAATGTGTTCTCTGGATGATTTCAGATTCACACACACATACACAAACTTTTTATTACACACTGCAATCTAGTTGGACAAAACAATCAAGAACATAAACAAAGTACACTGGGAGTTAATAAATGATAAAATTAGGAAAGAACAATTATTTGACCTTCATTCTTGCACATGGCAATGCTTCATATGGCTTATCACTAGCAAAAGCACAGCAGTTATAAAATACACAATATAGTCATGTTTATATCTTAAATTTGCAATATTGACTTGAACTCAGATTTGTGTTGTCAGGTTTGTGAGCTCAGCTTTGTTGTATGAGAGATAGGAATATATTGTGACAAATAGTTTTGTAAGTTTCACAAGGAGACAAAGAGCATATGCATACAATTTCCTCAGACAAGAAATAAAAAGCTTCTAACAATGGGTAAAATTATAATTTTGCTAACAGGGGGAAAGTATTTGTTCTGTATAACACATGCTCATACTAAATTGATGGTGTGAGTTTAGTAGAGGCTAAAAAATATTTATTTAATGCATTTAAAATGGAAGAGGATCATAAACAACCAATAGCAAGTAATTATAATAACGGCAGGGCTCCAATTTAAACCTCCAAAGAGTATTTTATGGCATCCCTATGTCAACTGTGGAGTAGCAATCCAAACTGGATAACAAAAAATAGATGACTTGACTAGAAAAATGCTGGTTTAACAGAAAAAGTTTGGCAAAGAATATTTTGAACAATTTATTGGGTTCTTCAATCACACATGATTATTAGGGTCTTCTACATCTTTGTGTGATTAATCCACACAAAGAATGCAGGCTCCTTTCCTTTATAATTATTATTTGAATTTTCAGGTTGTGCTATTACAAATAATTTAAAATATTGTAAGAGACCAAACAGAAAATATAACACTTTGTTTTTATACATAATAATTGCTGTAAGGCTTTTGTACACACAGAAATGGAAGGGTGTATGAATTCTCACAAGGAAAGAATGGATTGTGAAGCATATGGATCTGGTTGAGATGGCAAAATTGATTGCTTTGATTAAAGATAAAAATGAAGTTTTGATTTTGCGAATAAACTATTAGATGTTTTATGACTATAGAAATATTGATGGAGTTTATGCATTTATGTTTTTATACATTTGTTTAAATTTAAAACAGATGTTTTATAATAGATACTTTGATTGTAGAAGTATCTATCATTATTCTGTGTATTTATAGAATTGTTATTATGATACATTTGTGAGATACCTTTATTTAGAACAAGGCATTGTGATAACTATGTATTAGTGTTATTATTTGATTATAGGTATGAATGTCTTTGATATTTTAGATTTGTATTTGCTTTTTTCAAACTAAAACAAGAGTTTTTATATATAATTGTATCCATATTAAACAGTTGGAAGTAATTGTTTTAATGTTCTTTTTGGGGGATGAGTTGTGTTACTTTTTAAACTTTCCCTGTTATCCCTCCTCCTTCCTTTTTCCTTTTCTTGTAATTTTGTATTGTGATCTTTTATTTTTGAAAATTATTCTGTTAAAAAAAACAAAGCACATACAAAGTAATGCTGATGGAGGCAAATATCTTGTGTTTTATCCCTTACGCTCTAATTCTTTTATTTCTTTTTACCCAAAATGTTAGGACATTATAGATAAGAATTCATTCCACAAGTTTAGTGATGTAGGAAATTAATAATTCCAGTATGTTTCATGTCATTTATTATTAATTTTGTATAATAATTCCTAGAAAGAACCATCAACTAATAAATCTAAATTTATATCAGTGTTAATAAAAATGAAACAGAATTAAAACAGAATTGAAACAGTGGTCCTAGCATACTTTTAAACACCTCTAGCAAGATAATTAAGAAGAATTAATCCCAAATTGTATTCATATTTTTAAATGCCATCCTATGTTTACTCCTACATATTATTTCAAATCTGTTTGCTACAGTCATCCACCAAAAGTTAAACTTCCTATAGGAAAAGGTGGATTTAGCTTCCTGTACTTTTAAATGGATCACTGAGCAGTTATATCTTAGCTTCAGTTATTAGGTGGAAACAGATAAAATTCAGTTTCTGTTTGGGTTCATCTCTGAATTGCTATTTAAATCCAGTGAAATCTTGGAAGGATGTATCATTCTTCAGTGGCACTGCTTCAAATAAATGTATGTCTCTTTGTGTCTGTGTGTGTGTGTGTGTGTGTGTGTGTGTGTGTGTGTGCTTGTATGTAGGGGTAATTGTTGGAGAAAGCAATTAGGATCAAAAAAAATTGCAGTTTCTTCTTCCTTCTGTTCTCTAAAACACTTCTGCACAAATAACCTCAGTTTTGCAAATTGACATTTAGTATTTGCATGTCCACAAGCTTGTTAAAGAAACATATCCACTGCACACATAAGAGCTTCACAGTATCCCACAGTGTGTCACTTCCATGAAAAGCTAGATTTTTGCAAAGGGTCTCCACAGCAAACAATCACTCATGGAGACTATAGTTCAATTCATGAAGGGAAGGTATGTATTAGCATAGTGAGTTGTAAGTTTTTCTGCAACATCTCAGTTGGGGCTAGTTAGCTCTTAATTTTGAAAACAGTTCTAAGCACTGTATTGAATATTTCAATGCCAATTTGAACTTCCTATAGTAATTCTGTTTTTACACGTACTACAATAACATGCAACACCTAGTTTTTCTTTAATAAAGAAAAAAACAAGAAAAAAATATAAGGTAATGTAAGAAAATATTCAATATCAAACTCAAGAAACAGTTCTGATGTCAGTTTTGACAAATGGTTTCTACTACTTCAGGGAAATAGGGGCAAAGGGATATTTGGGTTGATCTGTTTCTTTTTGGAACTTCTACATACTTTAACTTCTGGAAAGGAGCCATCGACATCTTTTATAATGGCATAAAATGATCAATATCGGTAGAAAAGAATATATGTAATTTAGAATTGAACTGTGGACTCCTTGGTGTTCTCTGAGCTGAGTTGTTTTCCTGATAATGTTCCATTTCCTGACTAGGTAACATCTTCAGTGCTAGAAAGGAGTGGGATTTGCTCTCTGTTTATATGCAGTAGCTTGCTATGTCAGCTTTGATGGCATGTTGTTTTCTCCTTGGTAGTTCCTTGATTAGGTTGTTGTTTGCTGCTCTGTTGTTCATCTGGTGTTAATCTTGAGGTTAATCTGTGCTTACCGGGATATTGATTACTGGTGAAGAAATGTTTTTGGTTCTTTTTTTTGTTCCTTCTTAGCTTTTTTATTGCCTCTTTTGAATGGTGAGCAAATATTGTTTATCTCTATGTACTTATTGATGATGTATTTGCCTGAGTTTAAGCTTCCAGAAATTCTAGTGTTCCTGTAGTCAGCTGTCTAGGATGGTCACAGTGTGCCAGTTGAAACTATGGCTTAAGTCTGTCCATGTGTTGAGAAATAAAGTAGTTTTCATTTTGTCTGCTAGTGTTTCTGGATGAATGTCCTAGATAAAACACCATTCAAATCCAATGACAATATATTTTGCTCTATTGCTATCTCCCTCTATAAATATATATTATTTAATTTAATGTGTGACATTCTAAACTACCATGGACAATCCTTTTTGAAGCTACACTTGGCACCATTTATTCAAATCAACCTACCGCCTTGGGGTAATGAAGTGTGTCCAAAATATCTAAAATATTTTTGTGCTCTTAACTTGTTAATTTGGCAGGAATATTTGATCTTTGCAAATAGCTCATCTTGAGCTTCTTCTGTAATGATCTTTAACTGAAACAAAATTACTTTTTCTAGTTCTCCTATCTTGGGGCTAAAGTAATCCATATTGTATGTTTCAATTTCAAATTCTTATCTATCATGCACATGATGACTTAAACCCAAAGGTACAATAAAGTTGTGAGAGCTTAAATTCTTCACAACTTCCTGAAGTCAAGAATTAAATCCCTGAACAAAAAAAAAAGGTTGATTCAATCAAGCATTTTCATCTTGTTATACAGTTGGATAAAAATGCACAAAACTTGCATATAATTTTCTAATATTATATATACTTATATACTTATATATATTATATTTCTCCCAGCATTTTTCTACTATGATCTATTTTTATGCATATTTTTTTAAAAAAATCCTATTTTCACTTTTAGCCAGTATGTATGTTTGTATGTTTTTATACATATACATAAAATTGCATCACAAAGGCAAAGGGAGTATGCTAAATAGAAAAAAAATGTATAAAAATAGATTATACAATTTTCAACCTCATATCAACCCTAAGCTACAAATATTCTCCTTTATTGGTACAGTTTTTCACATATCACTATTGATTCACACAATAATTCTGTTGAAAATTCTGAAACTGAATTACTTTATCTGTTCATAACTGATACCAACCCTTAATATTAGCACACAGCCTATGGTCTGATAGAATGCTATTTTAAAAACTTAAATATAAATCACCAAGGCAAATGAAACAAGGTTGTACAAGGCTCTGATACAAAGCTTCCATTCAACTGTATCTCCTAACTGAATTGATTTTCTGAACTGGATCCTTGATTTAATTCAGAGTGGTGAATCACATTTTATGACCCTGGGTCATTTCACAGTTATTTCAATCAATTTTACCTTTGACTTTTCCATTGATTCTAGTTTGACAGAGCCTAAAACATTACTGCAGTTTTCCTTCCTAAACTGAAAAAATTGAGAATACTTGTGTGTGGCAATGTACTGAGTGTCAGATTAACAAATTCTTTCACAAGAACACTTGGAAGAAGGAAGTGCTCCTGTTGTGTTGTTTTTGCTGTGTTCCACTTTCTGGGTAGAATCGATTTAAAAAAATGTACTTGGAGAGACAAAGACCATTTTGTTTCTGCTACTATTGCAGCTAATTTTTACTTTTTGGAATGAATTTTTAAAATCTTTTCATGACCATAGTCTGTTATCCTAAATCTGAATCTATTTATCCATAACCTGTGTACAGTTTTTCAGCTTTTTCAGATAATTGCATATCAATACAAGAGAATATCTCAATTTGCTCCATAAAGAGTCCTTAAAGTTCTCCAGCTAAAACTTCGGAGGGTGAACAGCCTCTAAATATTTATCATTTCTGCTATTTTCATGCTATTCTGCCAAATGATAAAGGAACTTCAACATTATAAATTATTGTTGAAGATTTTTCATTATCAAAACTTTGATCTTGAAATGGGTTGAATTGAATTGTGCTGCCTTGAAACTTAAAATGCAAAATCCAATCAAAGAATAGTAATTCTGAATCTCAAATATCATTGAGCCTGATTTACACACCTCTAAAATTTGAGTCATATACAAGAGCTCAGCAAGGAATCAATGAAAGTTATTCTATTATTAGGAATAATATAAAGTTTAGGCCACAACACATGATGTTAGGTGTATTTATTTCTTGGTGTCATAAATTATGCAGGTCAAATTGAAAGTCTTTTCTTAAGAGTATGTTCATAACTTCATTCTTTCTTTCCTTTTTTCCTTCTCTTTACTAATTCCCCATACCAGACACATACGCAAAAGCACAATATAAAACCAACCCAAAACTCTTCTCTTCAAAGAGCAGAAGCAAACATTTCTGTGGCTTCCACTTCACAAATTCTGACCACATCTCGATGTGTTTCAGAGGTTGCTACTTTAATCTAATGTAGCACTTCCATTGCAAATTCTTATTAATATTTGACTTGCAGCTAAAACCAGAGGGAAAAAATTAGATCGACTAAAGAAATAAAAAAGAGAAAATACTTTCTTAAGTACATTTGAGATAGCAGAAGAGTACAAGTATAATTATCGCTTATAGAAACGTGAAAATTTCAACCACTGCTTTCCTCAAGTTTGTTTGTTTTTTAAATGTTCGTTATCTAAGGCACGCAATAAATTAACTGGTCTATTGCTAGAAAATAAAAAGTGGACACTCGTGAGAAGGAAAGGTTGTTTGTTTTTATCAACTACTTTGTAGGGTACAATCTAGAAAATTAAAAATAAGTGAAATCCAAAGTGAAAGTCCTGAAGAATAACTGTATTAGTCCCGGATTGGATCATTTTAAGATTGGATTATTTTAAGTGAATCAAACAAACTTGCCCCATTCATCCTCACATTCTCAATCCAGTATTCCTTCTACAATGCAGTCATCAAGCACTTTCTTCATGATATGGTGTTTTATATAAGAAAAAGGCTAGTGTACGATGTAATAGCAATAGCACTTAGACTTATATACCACTTCACAGTGCTTTACAGCCCTCTCTAAACGGTTTACAGAGTCAGCAT
>JANHFL010002441.1:29811-45251 GCA_032468155.1 Oxyrhabdium leporinum | reverse complement strand
AGTAAGTAAGTAAGTAAGTAAGTAAGTAAGTAAGTAAGTAAGTAAGTAAGTAAATAAGTAAATAAATAAATAAATAAATAAATAAAACATGAAGTGTACAATAGTGATGGTTTAAGAACAATCTAAGCACACCTCATTCTTTAAATCAAGGAAGGCAGAGATTGGGGAAAAATACCCACTATAGTTAGGGTTTTCTGAACAGAAGGCAATGAATACCACCAAGGAAAAAAGCAATCAATGACTTAATAGCCAGGCAGCAACATCCCTATCAAGGATTAAACAATACAAAGAACCAGGACCACATAAATACTACTCATAGAACAGTCCAGTGCACACATTCTAGAGATTGAGAAGTTCCCTGAGGATGGGTTCCAGCATGAGTCTGAAAGCTTGGAAGAACAAACCTCTGGTCCTGGACTTAGATTGGATCCTGTAACATTATCCTGAGATTATAATTATATCCTTGTTACCAATATTTGCCTTCATTCACAATACCACCTCTCTACTCTGTCATGGCACTTAAATAAAATATCAGTATCTGCAACTTCCCATAACTATACACTCTCAAAAACATGTATATTACTAATCAGAATGAACAATTTCAAAGGATAACACAGAACTTTGGAAAAGGCAACTCACAAAGGTATAATCTTACTGAAAAAGCCTTGGTAGCATCTGAGAACAGAGCAATTGTATAACAAAGCTCTCTCTATATATATATATTTAAAAATCTATTAGCTACATAAGAGCAAAAGATTGATACTCTGAAGCATAATATTGGAATTATAACCCTGACCATGTTATAAATCTTCTAAAATACTATTGGTGCCAATGAGAAGGCATCAATAAACATTCAATCATTCTAAGACACTGAGAAATGAGAAGGAGTTTGAGTAAAGTTATGTAAGACCGAGTAGAATGAGAGAGTGAATGGGAATTGATTGTTGAACCTGTTTAAATAAACCTATTTTTATTGCTTACATTTATTTTATGCCCGTGCTTTCATATTTTCTGCTACATAAAATCCCAAACTTTTAACCTTGGTCCCCAAATCTAGCTGCATCTTGTAACATAAGCAAGGGCACTCTGGTTAAACTCCAGAAATTATATAACAGATTACAAATAACTACTTGGACAAGCGATGTTATTCTTTGTATAACAATGATATGGTTTTCCATTGCCTTCTCTTCGTTCTTTTTAATTTCCCAAACAAGTTTACAGTTGTAGGATTTCCTGTTCTTTCTTCCAAATACTAATTATTTCTGATCCTCTTTAGCTCGTCTGATTGCAGTCAAGGTTCATATAAAGTGAAGCCAGGCTTTGTCAAGTTTAAAATGGAAAAAAGTGGGGGGGGGATCACATTTGTTCATTTATAACACCCTTAAACTATTGCTTTATAAGAAACTTTCCATTAAATGATCCTTTTAAAAACATTTTTCTCAATTATATAAGGTTTTAGTATAAATGTAACAGAGGAGATTGTTACCCATCCAGAGTCTATCATAATAATTTGATCTCATAAAATCTATTGGTAATATTTTTAAAGAACCAGCCTATCATTTAGGATGAAATTATCAGAAAGATATGCCATCTAAAATGTAGTGTATAATTCTTCCTTTAATTCCAAATTGAATAGGTTTTGACTATATGCAATAAACTGAACATAATTAAGATACTTGCACCTCTAGCTATATTATTTTCTCATCCAATCATCCAATAACAAGGACAGTAAAACACTGTATTTCTAGAGCTTGCAAAAGAATGGGAACAAACTGACCTCATAAAATTAATCCTCTTAGGAAAATGCAGACTTTATAAGCATTTCAGTTGTCTTTCCATCATCATAAAAAAACCCTTAAAAATAGACAGCACAATTACAGAACCATACAAAACTCAGTTGAAACTTTCCTATGAAATTGTTTTTTCTTAGATATGCAAGTATAACTGGCTGATTCAGTTCTGGAAACTTCACTACAGTTTTTTGTTTTGGGATTGTTGGGGGTGGGGTTTGTCTTGTTTTTTTGTTTTGTTACATTTGGTCAACAATAATGATGTGAAAGCTTCCCCAATTTGGGAATGACATGGGTCAGAAAAGAGAAATTCATAAAAGAGTTGGAATATTGTTTCTATATATTGGCCTTGTTCCTGAAACACAGCAATCAATAGATTTTTTTTTCACTACGAGTTCCTAACTTTTCTTTAATAAAGATTACTTCTCAGAAGTCATTGAATTTTTGTGAGTTTGCTGGATTGCCAGACTTCAACTTGCTTGTTGTAATGTAACAATGGAACCTGATCATTGCAGAATAAATTAGAGCCATTATTTAACAGGATCGGAAAACTAGATTTTTGAAGATACAGCTTAAATTACATTTGTTTCTTTCCTTTTTCAGATTATTCAAATTGATTATTCACATTCAGTTTGTAATCAAGCACTATTCCAAGAAACTATTTCACAAATACTATTAGTAAATCAGGTATAGAGCGAAGAACTTAGCATTTGTCCCTATTAAATTCCATTCTATTGTTTCTAGCTTCTTTCTCTAAAATCTAAAGATCCTTCTGAATTTTATTTCTCCTTTCTAGGATATTAACTATTCCACTCAGTTTTGTATCTTCTTGAAATATAATAAGTATTACCAGTATTTTACCTTCAAGTCTTTAATGAAATATCAAAGAGAACAAGGTCTAGGAATAAATCCTACACCCTGCTCAATATCTCATTCCAATTTAATGAAGAAATATTGAAAAACCCTCTTTATGATTTTTCAAACAAGCTGTGTATCTGCACAATTGTCATAACATAGGCTACATTTAGCAACCCAAACAATCTAATCAAATACATATAAAGAACTTTATTTTCTGAAACAAGCATCCATAGGATTTCTAAAATCAACTAAAGAAGCTATGATTCAATGTAAACTTCCAACATTGCATTGAGTCTTTCCTCCAATGTTCCTTCAAGTTGTACTTATCAATAAACTGTTCCCTAATAGCTAGTATTAAGTCAGGAATAGTTTTTTTCTGCCTTCCTCCTAGAAGAAAAAGTAATCTTTTATCCATGGCCCCTTCTTCCAGTGCCATGAGGAAATTGGACAACCATTTGTCTAAAATGATATAGGATTTTCTGCTTGAGCAGGGGGGTTGGACTAGAAGACTTTCAAGATCCCTCCCAACTCTGTTATTTTGTTCTGCTAAAGAGGCCTGTCAAATTGGCAGCCCATAGGACGGGTGCGTCATGTGCAGGCCACGCACACCCTGGCTTGGCAAAGGAAAAAAATGTCACAATATATCATGATACATCACGTGATGCAATTGAGCTTGACACCTATTTGTTAAAGGGCTGTTATTTCTAATTCCTACTGGATTTCATTTAAAACATTACAGATCAAATCCATCAAGAAATTTTTTGTAGTCAATTATTGCAATATTTTTCTTTAATTTTGCATCCACTTGAAGGATGACCACAAACACAGCCTGAAAATGTATTGAATTTTCTTCCTGAGATTGTAAGATGCAATGATTATACCAATAGAAGAGAATATATGTAATTCAGGGTTGAAATGTGAAGTCCCTAGGGCTCACTGAGCTTGACTGTTTGCCTGATGATGTTACTTAGTTGGGTAATGAAACATCAGCAAATAAACAAACAAGCTCGAAGAGCACCAAGGACTCTTCAGTAAATGTAGCCTTTCTTCAAAGTACCAAATTTCTCCATATGAACTAGAAGGAAAATATAAGTGTTAAGGACTTGTTAAGTTTTTTAAATTGTTTTGACACTTTTTGTTCAGGACAGACAGGTCATTTAATGAGACAAGTGCTCCAGCTGAGTCAATTCATCATGGCAGTGAGTCACCAAGTACCATGACTCTTCCCTTTACCATCATGCAGAGTGCAGCTGCTTGGTCCCTATTCTTGTTCCATCCTCTTGTTCTGCAGTGAATCTTTATTTCAATGAAAACTCAGTGCCTTTTTCTTTTGGCACTCCTGAGAACAGTTTCTGAATTCTAACAGTGCACAATGTCTTCTGATTCTTTTACTTTTGACTTCCCTTTCATCCTCTAGGCTGATTCCTTTATTTGTCTTTCTTATGGAAACCCACATCCTCTGCCAGCTCCTATTGTGGCACCTTCTTTGTTTGATTTGATAATCCACTTTCTCTTCTCAGCTGAAGTGTGGCCACTTGCTGCTCTAATCCTCTGACTTTTGTTCCTCAGGCACTGTTAGAAGCTTGCAACTGTGGGCAAATATATATTGGCTTGTTTTCAGGCAGTAACACTAACATGGCACAAGTATGAAAGATCAAGCCAAGTCCTTTCAATTCATCCTCATTTTAATTTTTAAAACCATATCAATGGCTGAGTTTTATTCCTTGTCATTCTTTTCTCAAGCTGTAGCATACGCTGCTGGCAAAGATAAAAAATTACCAATAATGGAAAATATTTGTAGCTCAGGGTTGAAATGAAGTGTTTTTGAAGCTTGGCTGTTTTCTTGCAGACATTTCATTACCCAAACTGGATAACATCATCAATGCTCTAATAACACTAATGATGTTACCTAGTTTGGGTAATGAAACGTCAGCTCAGAGAGCAACAAAGACCCCTCAGAGGAAAAATCAGTAGATTTTCTTCCTGGGACTCACTCCTTGATCAAACTCTATTGGAGAATTTTTATTTGGCTTCCCTCTCTGCTGTCTGTGGTGGTTGTTCTTTTCTCCTGCTTAGTTCTCATCTCGTGTAGACATAATAATGGTGATTTGATTAAAAAAAATATGTTGTTAGGCTAAGCCCTGTGTCCACATGTTCTTCCTTTTTTTCTTTCTTGGTATCATTTTCTTAACCACAGTCTGCTGTTGCTGATTTTTAAAAAAATAACAACTGTTATTAAAGTTTAAAAATACAAAGATAAACAATGAATATAAATTAAGAAAAAAAATAATATAAAAAGTGCAGAGAGAGAAATGGAAAGGGAAAAAGATATAGAAAAAGATATATAAAAATATGACTCCCCCCATCCTCAAGACAAATACAAATAATTTCAATAACATCACATTCTCTAACATTTCAGCTAAATATATCTTTACCTATCTGATCTTTTATCTATTAAGAAATAATGAATCCTCCTTGTTCAATCTTACATAGCAAAAGTCCATTAAAAGTTACCAGAAATAACTATATAAACAAATAAACCAGTTTAATATTCCTTCCTCTGCTTTATCATTTACTGTAAAATGCAACAAAAAATCTTTCCATATCTTATCTCATATGTATAAATAAATCTTTAAAGCCTCTTCATTCAAACTCAATCAAGAAAAATTCTATTAACAGCTACAAGAAACAAAAACATATTGAAAATCTTAATCTTTAATCCCTACAAACACCATCCTAAAGTTAATTTCTTGTCATTTTCTCTTCCTCTCCTCTTAGAAATTTTTAAGTTTAACACTTTTCTTCAATTTTAACACGATAGCTTATCACTTTCGCTAAAAATACAACAAAAAAAAATCTTAAAGCCCAATCTTATCTATTAACAAATCTTTAAAGCCTTGTCATTCAGTCCTGATATATGGAGTAAACCAACTTTATAGTTCTTCTTTTTGCTTTTAAAAGTCTTGATGTTCATGTTTTTTAAAAAGGGTCCCAACAGCTGATTTCATTTTCATTTTCTTTTCTCAAGAATTCTTTCATAAGTATAACACATATTTTTTTGTAAGATAAAAATAAAAAAGCTGTCCAACTCAGTCTTCTAACTGGAATTCTACACATCCAAGGTCACATTTATTATTTGTGTGTCTTGTTTAGCTATTTAAAATCTGCTAGTTTGTAAGTCCTGTGTAATATATTTATCCAGATCATTCTTGCAGCCTAAAATTATTAAATCCATATACAAAACAGCCTGATTCTCAGGTGTACCTTCTTCTATTTCCTCTTTGAAATCTATTTTCATAGTAACAGGCAATCTTAAGGAAAAATGTTGAGTACGCTGTTGTCAAATATCCTTGAATTCTCCCAGAGTTAAAATACTTTTCTCTATTTTGTATCAGTAGCTTTTTCTTCATTAATTATAATGTTATTTCTAGTTGCTTCTAGTAACCAGACTTCAAAGTCTCCTCTTATCATGGTTATTGTTTTCAAATCCACATTTTCCCATGGAAAGGTTTCTTATACTTAGATTCAAAAATCTTCTCTCCTATTATAGTATGAGATTTCCTTCACTTTGAAGAAAATTCTTTTGAAACTTTTTGCAGATTCCCCATCACAATTTAATCTTTCCTCTTCTGCTATCAAGAGTTCCCGAATCTGAAAAACTGAGTACTTCCAACATTTCCTGGCTCTGTAGGAGGGAACACCTGAACAAGACCTCTCTTTTCACCGCAGAAAACAGATTCACATTTTCTTAAGATCCTTTGAGACATTCCCTTGGATGTAGGAATGGTCTTGGTTCCTAGGAATGGTCCTATTATTCTCTACAATGAACTGATTAACACCTAAATCTTATATAACACACAATGTGTTTGCTAAAAACAAGAAATATATTTTAGGGTATAAATGGTAATCAAAAGCATTCCCTTGAATTTATTCTATGTTAAATGCAAGCAAGGCAAGCAAGATGGTTTCCTATCTAAATTTGCATTCTCTTTCAGTTTCAACATAGTTTTGCAACATTTAATTTGCTAAAATTGACTAAAAACATACTTGGTATATTGCTTTGAGATGCTACATTTACTTTTATGGCACAGATAATGTATTTCTATTAACAAATGTATCAGTACCCTGATAACATCAATAAAATACTTTAGAGCCATTAAACACTACACGAGTAACAAACAAAGTTATGGCATTTACTTTTTGTTATTGAACTAAGCAAATTAATTTACAGCTTGTAAGGAAATACATCACACAAAGTGATATATCACACATCATTCTTTATTCTCTGAAGTAGAATCATTGCCCATGTGATTAAACTAAAAACAGACATACTGAACTGAATATAAATAAATGTGGCAATTTTTAATTTTACCAGGTACTGTCTTTGGAAACGTACGTGCAAAATGGGTCAGGCACACGAAATCAGGAAGCAAGTTGGCTCAAATGACTGAAGGTTTATTGCATGCTAACACTCTACAAAAATCTGAACTACTAATGGGCAAAGCAAATTGGCGGTAAATTAGAGACAAAGGAATTCAAGTTGGGCTGGACTCAGATCTCTCATGGATACAAAGGCACTCAAGACTAATGATGTGTTTGACTCCTCCCTAGGACTCAGCCTCCTACATCTCATATGTCATGGGTAAAATGAGGAGAACCTTATTTACAGCAATTGCAGTTACTTTCTAAAAATCCCTGCTCTCTAATTAGCAAATCCTCAGATGGTTTTTTTACTATTTAAATTCCAAGCAGAGATTAAGCATGAACCACAAATGGCTGCACTATGTTGACATTTCGTTCTTCCAACAGTTTGTAAAGGCAAACTTGGAAAACTCCCAGCATAAATTGAATTAAAAGCCAGTATTAGTCAACTAACCATGAATTTGCCATTCAGTCTGGCAAAAATTTAGCAAGACAAATTAAACTGATGTGGCAAACTTTCAATATTCAGTGATAGAGACTCTAGGCAGGTGCAGCAACAATCCACAAACTAACATTACTCTCTGGATGGTTCACTGTAAGGGTAACCCACATGAATTCAAATGTTTGTAAAACTAGAAGTTTCAGTGATTTTTACAGCAGTTGAAATTACATGCTTGTTACCAAACTTTGCTGTTCTCCATCCATTTGACACCTTCACTGGGATTTCTCAAAGATTCTGCCAGAATCTTAAGATTCCTTCTTAACCATAATGATGTATTATTAGAGATTATGTTAATTTTTAAACCATATTTCTGTCACTTTCAAGATTCAGTTCTTTTCCTTTATTCTGAAAATATATTTTTTTGTTATGAAAACTGAAACAGAATAGTTGAATAGCTCTACCTTTTGTTACCTTTAGCAGTTTTCCATCTTCACTAAGCAGCTAGTCTGCTCATTTTATTTTTCCTTTATTTTAAACATATGTAAAAAAAGAGTTTTAGTGACTTTAGAAACTTTAGTTCATTCTGATTTTCACTTTCCTGATAACAATTATTAGTTCTACAGTTTTGAGATACATGTCTTATCCTTTCTTTTGTGACCGCACCCTCTCTCTATTATGTGACTCCCATCCTCTTTCCATTATTTCTGTGTGTCCTCTCCATCCCCATCTCCAATCATCTCTAAACTTTCTATGTGGCTGTACCAGCTTTTTCTATTATCATTCTTTTATTTTTCCCTACTGGAATTGTTTTGTATTGTTGTTCTAAATTTGTAGACAGTGTCAACCTTCCCAGATAGTCCAGATAGGAAACCATCATCAACTATGAAAGCCACTGAGAAATCAAGGACCACAGCAAAGAATATATAACCCTTCAGCAGAGGACATCAATACTTGTGACTAATACTTCTCTTTACTGTAACCCAACCTGAAACCCAGTTCAATGGGTTCAGATAATCCGTCTATTCCAAGATCTTCTGGAGCTGAAGCCGAAACAAGGTTGGAAGCTGTATGGAACTTGTACAGAATTGTTGGCTCTAATGATGGTTTTTTGAGGAGAAGCTGGGAAGGTCTCCTTCAAGATAAATCTTTCCTTCAATTAAGCAGTTGTATCATGACCAACAGAATAATCCAGTTAAAGTTCACTCATACCAAATAGATAGAATCATGCCAGCGCAAACTTTTATTACTCTCACCTAACATATATAGTAACATGGTTCCTAGTGAGTGACTATCCTAACTCTCTTCCTCTATTCCAGGGGTGTCAAACTTATGGCCCACAAGCTAGATGCGTCATGCACTGGCCATGTCCACCCCCCTTTTAGCGAAGGGGAAAAAAGTTGTGATATGTCACATAACGATGTGTCATCACAAGTTTGACATCCCTACTCTATTCCAATAGAGGCTGCATTGTTTTGTTCCTCTCCTTGGAATATGCTCCCTCTTTCCTGGGAAACTGCTGCTTCACTGCATTTCACATACCACCTCCCACTTTGTAGGCACAATCCATCACACCTATAACCACATGGACCTAGTTACAGGTCACTTCTTGGGTGGCCTTGACCAAAGGATCTAACGAACAGGTGATTTGAGCTCACAATCACAATGCTGAGGATCCTGTGCATTTCCTCAGGAATCACATATTAAAATTCAGTATTGTTTCTTAGTCTAAAATATGTTTTAAATTAATTTTTCCCATCCCTCTTTACACAGCAATCATTAAACTTCAGCAGGTTTTTAAAAAGTATCAAAATTGGAACTGGGGAAAAAATGATGCTAATATCCTAAAGTAGAGGAACATTATGTTCCAAATTCTGTTTAAAATCTCCTGCAGGAAAGAAAGATTTACTGTCCCCAGATTGTATAGTACTAGACACAAAAGGAATGCCTGAAGAATCAATCCTTATTGCAGAGTTTTCCCTTCACAAAGCAACATGAGAGTCCTTGGCTGAAAAAGTATAGAGATTGTATCTTCCTCCTTTGTCAATGAAAACAGCCAATCGTTATCTGTAGATAACACAGTAAAAGCTACTCAATAGATCTCTTCCCAACAGGTATCTTCTAAATAGTTGCAAGGAGAAGGACAAAGCAGAAATGACTGCTGGTCCTATATGATAGAATTTCAAATGTAACCTTCCTAGGTCATTTTGATAAAAGTAGAATTAGAAGCAACAGGACATCTGTCAATGTACTTAGATACTACTACAGTATATAAATTGCACATGGACATGCATACTCACTAACAAAGAGGCTGGATACATACAAACCATGTTATTTTTTTCATAGTTTCTTGAATAAGCAAATTGGTTGGATTCACATAACCTGCTAAGCCGAGTCAAAACCAAATTTGTGTTTATAACCACAATGGATTGACATAAATTGATAACCCAAATCTAAATAAGCACAACACGGTTTTGTCAAATGTATACTTTTACAGTGAATCCCAAACAATCTATCAGAACATAAATTTAAGATCAAAAATATTGATAGAAAAAGCAGCATTGCTAAAATCTAGTGATAACTTTTTTCTGTTTCAACCACTGACACCTTCAAACTGAAAAGTTGATGTAATATCTTTGAAGGAAAAAAAAAATAAAGTTGGTGACCACATCACCTGAACTGAAAGTCATAGGAAGTGCTAGGTAAAATTTTGAGAGTTCCCTCTTTTTAAATAAGATTTGCAGCATAAATTACATTGTAAGGAGAAAATATTATATCAGAAAGTAGCAAATTAAAGAAGTATGGCCTGCATTCAATTCTTAATTAGTATCCAAGTGAGACTAATGCATTTAATAGCATTTTCTTCTTTTTTAAAGTATAAAATTTAATCACTTCCGTGAAATGTAGATGTTTGTTAAAACCATTAAAAAAAACTCAATCTAGATACAATTATATTGTTTACACATACAGTATATTCAGTTATGTACTTCTTGTGTTAGATAGTCTGCCAGATGAAATGTTCCCTTCCCAACAACATCAATAATCCTTCAGAGTTGCTTTGTAAGGTTGAGAGTTTCTTCAGTACAGATTTGGGGTAGAAAACTCAAAAGAATAAAGAAAATTCCTGTTGCTTGAGCAGGATACTTCCATAACCTTAGATGTACCTCTAAGGCCTTAAACAGCTGTTCTATGTTGACAAAATGTATTATTTATTAATCATGGTGAGGTGTATTGTTAGTATACTATTCTTATTTTAAGAATGGTAAATTCAACCATATCTAGTGACATATCTAGTGTTTTAGTTTCTTCTTTTAGCAATGGAGACATGTTTGTCTTTCTCTAAATTCATATATTTCATTTGTATAATTTGCAATTATAAGTATGTCTGCTCTAATATGTATTGACTTCACTATCCAGAATCACTTCTTGAGAGATGGGCAGCCATATAAACGTGATAAATAAATAAAAATTATTTCAATTATTTCAATTTTTATTTACTTAACACATACATTTTCTTATTAAGTACATTCTCGATATACTTTTACATGCCTTTTTACAAGTGATTTTCTGTTCCTTCACCTTCAGTTTTGAATATATTTCCAATTAACTTGCATTTCTCTTGGGTGGGGGGGGGAGAGAACAACCTGGGTTATTTGCACTTAGATGGACCTGCTGAACAGAAGATGGAAACAAAATTTTTCTCAGTTACAACTCTACTATTTTTTGCATTTCCTAATTATGCTATATTTTCCATATATATATAAAAACACGTTATAATTCAGTTCAAACCTCTTTCAAATACCCTGTTACGGTGGGTCTTTGCAGTTTTTTAGAAGTGGTTTGCCAATACTGATTTTCCAGAATTTCTTTTTCCAGCATTCTGGGTGCATACAGTATTATCATTCTTTACAATGGCCAATCACATTCTTTTACTTAAATGACTTTTGCCGTCTTCATTTTGTCTTGACAGTAAACATTGTGTGTTTGGGAGGAGGCTAACTAAAAATTATAAATCCAATTCTCTAAAGTTTAGGAAAATTTAATCCCAGTGAATGCAGGAGGATTTACTTTCAATAAAGTATGCCTAGTACTGTGGCTTAAATTCTCTTGAAATTTTGCAAAAACAAAATAAAAATAGTAAATCCCTCATTTTCCACAAATCTGTCTTCCAAATACATCTATCTGTCTCTTGCATTCATTATATATTATGTATTATTCATTATTCATATATGAACTCGTTAAGATCTGTTGTAGATTCAGGATCCTGGAGATTTAGAGAGGAGAAATGTGTAAATGTCTATTGGAAAAAGTACTTTTAGTATAAAAGGGGATACAAATACAAAGACCTTCTTTATAATTTCATATTTTATAAATTGTTCTAATTTTTCCTTTCATCTTACTCTTACATGCTTGCAATTCTACTGTTTTTCTAATTATTTTCAAGTCTAAGTTTTCTCTTTCAATAATCTTATTTTATTCCTTCATTTTGATACCGTTGTTTCCTATATTCCTTTTGCTGTATATTTTAGACTTCAGGGCCCTGCATACTTATAAGTAGTCCTTGAATTACGACCACAATAGAGCTCAGAATTTTGGTCACAAGTTATTGTGATCGTAAGTCAAGGTACCACATCACTGGAGTTAATTTTATGACAGCTTTTATGGTGGTCATAAAGTGAGCCATCATGGTTATAAAGTGAGTCATGTAGTCATTAAGCAAATAATACTTCCAAACTGGTGGGTTTTTTTCCCACAATCCAGCAAAAAATGTTGCAAATTGCAGTCATGTGGCAGGACACTGCAACTGGTTGTAAAGGCAACACAGTTGCTAAGCATTCAAAATGCAACCACGTGACCATGGGGGTGGGGGTGGTAGCCATAACTTCTACAATATAAATAGCCATGTAAAACTCTGTTGTAACTTTGAGCTGTCATTAAGTGACCAGTCAGAAGTTGAAGACTACCTGAATTCACTTTGTCCTATCCTTCTGTATCTTACTTTAAATTTTGACTTGCTTAAACATTGTTTACTTATTCTTTACTTAATGAAGATTTCTATGGTCCTTATCTTTCCTTCAGCCTAAAACCTCTGTAGCATTTATCCTGTCTGCTTTTCAGCTCAACCTCAGCTCTTCTATTTCCATTTCTTTCTATGTTTGTATTTGTTCTCTGCTGGCTGAAGTCCAGTGCATTTCTAATTATTTGTCCCCTACTGGCTATCTTGGGTGCTGGGACTATTGGTGATGTCAGGGCCATGTCTTCTAGGCCTTATAGAATTATTTATTGGCTGAGTGTGATTAGACACACAAGGAATTTGTCTCGAGTGCATAAGCTCTCAGGGTATATACAAACAACAGGAGATAAATCATGATCATAATCCTAAAATACAATCATCATAAATCATAAGAATCAACCCTCAGTGATAGTCATAGGATGCTAAATAAGCAATGAACATAAATCACAATAAGTTATTAATAAAAGCAATCAACATAAATCATAAGATACAAACAACAAAGTTATAGTCATAAGAAGGAAATAGGTAATAGGTAAGATGAGGAAGATAATGGCAATATAGCCCTACTAGGTGGTTTGGCATCCCAGGACATAAGTCATTATGAGGCTTACTCTTCTTCAATCTGTCTACTCAAACCACTCTTTATTCCTGCTTTTGGGGTTTCTGGCAACCCACTGCCTTAGTTGTTCCTTCTGGCTCTTTACTTGCATTACTTTCCACCTGGAATTCTTTAGCATCTTTGGTTGCCCTGGATCTCTTCACTGCTAAGTTGCCTTCACTGTCACTAACCTTGAAACCTTTCCTTGTAGGCACAACTTGCCTACATGCCAGGAAGGTTCCTGATAGCTTGAAAGCAGCTGGTGGTGGATGTTCTCTTAGTGCAGCAGCTAAACAGTACTTCCAAACACAGAAGGCAGCTTGCCTAGAATCCAGGCCTGGCTCTAGCTGCCAATGGTTCCTATGATAGCTCAGCTATGCTACTTCCTGGCCATTTCATAGCTGATGCCTTTACTTCTCATTACTACCAGTACTTCAAGAATTATCCATTTTTTGCTGCCATTATCTTCTGATTTTTACAAACCTAACAGCTGCTGCTACACCTATCATCAAAATTTGCCAAGTTCCAATTTTGCTGCCATAATACCATCTTCCATTCGATGTAGGAGAAGAGAGGGCAGAATTGGTAAAAAGCAGGCTCAACCTAGAAGTTTAATTGAACATATGGGTTCGGTCTTTCGTGCCTCACATTCAGGGGCATAATATTCAGGTAGAGGAAGGACATGGACATTGTCACTGCATCTGTCCTTTCTACAAATCTGTTTTAGAAAACCACAGCTATCTGGTGTTAACTGTAGGAGACTAAATAGTTAAATATTCCAATCCTAATCCTAGTGCTCCTTTTATACTATTATTCTATTACATAATAGTATCCTATTATAATTTAGACTATATTAATACTTTCATTTCCTAAAATGATCATTCAGTACTTACTCTAGTCTAATGGTCCCTTGGGAAAATTAATTGCCCACCTTGATCTATAGTAATTCTTTCCTTACTGGGATGTCCAGATTTCTGTATTAAATTTACTCATTCCCCTGTCTGTTTTTAATTAAAATATAGGAGGGGTCCTTTTATTATTTGACAAATTCTGAGTGTTTAACTGAACAGGGTATGTTCAGGGCACACATTTTCAACAATCAAAGAAATTCCATAAATATCACACCCCTGTGTTCTACACTTTAAGTGTATTTTTTCACTTGAAAATGGTTGAAGTACAGCAGCAATTCCACTGAGATTATTTAAATATATGAATAAATGATTGATTAATCATCATTGTTACATCTTGGTTTTATTTGAATCCTCCTGTGATTGATCATGAATTAAATTGGAGTAATGCATAATACTCATGCAAATTAATTTTAAAGGAATGAAGAAGAAATAACAAGGCAGACCATGCTTGCAGCTATTACTTGATTTCAAGAATAAAAAAGAAAGCTAAACAATATATATTTTATGTAGTAAAATCAGGGGCGGGCTGCTGGGGATTCGCAGGGGTTCAGGCAGACCCTTAGCAAAGATTCTGCAGGGTTCACCAAACCCCCAAATCCCACTCCTGGCTAGCCCTGCCAACCCTGCCCCTCCCCTTCCAGGAGTCTCCAAGCAACCCGTTTTGAATGCAGGTAAGTGCAGGACATATGCGGAGGCTTGGAGAGGGTAAAAAACGGGCCTGTTTTCAGCCTCCAGAGAGCCCCTGTATCCCAGGAAGGCTGTTTTCGCCCTCCCTGAAGCTCTAGGAAAGCCTCCAGAGGCCAGGGAGGGTGAAAACAGTCCCCCTGCCATGATTCAGGAGCCAACTAGGCCATGCCCACCATGGCCATGCCCACCCAACAACCGGGCAACAAACCTATTGCTGAATTTTTTGAATCCCAACCCTGAGTAAAATAACTGTACATTTTATTTACAAACCTATCAAATAACACTTTTATTTAAAAAATCTGTTTGGGAATTAATAATAAAATGATACCTAACTCTATAAAACTTCATAGAATGCCACATAATAATTTATGTTGCTGCAAAAAAAACATATACGTATGATGCTGACATTAATTTAGTAATATAATGAATGGAAATATTCACTTGCTCATCAATTTCTTCTCTAATTATTCTATTGAATAGAATAAAGTATGATCTTACTTGTTCCAAAGCAACTCTCTTGAATCATTAAAGAAGCTTCACCTTTTGTAGTATTTGCACAGTTGTTTTCAATAAAGGTACATTGGAGGTCTTGCAAAAGATGTGGCTGCTTTAAATATAGTTTTGCATGTTCCAATGCTTTATTTATTTATTTATTTATTTATTTATTTATTTATTTATTTTACATTTATATACCGCCCCATTCCGAAGACTCGGGGCGGTT
>JANHFL010002441.1:16181-29711 GCA_032468155.1 Oxyrhabdium leporinum | reverse complement strand
CCCCCCCCCCCCCCCGGGGGGGGGGGGAGAGAAGGGTAATATATATATATATATAGAGAGAGAGAGAGAGAATGAAACTATGTCTGTATTCTGAATTTTGTACTATCACAAATTCCCCTTTCTTCCATTCTGGACCAATATGTCCAATAGGTAGGAATGAGGGTAGCTACAGACCAACATTCCAGTTATCTTGATTCTACCCTGGTTTCCTCAATATTATAGATTCTACACTTGGTCTTCTTGGTCTTCTTTTTTTCATAATACCTTCGCCCACCTTTATTATCCCTTAAATTCATTCTTTATTCTCTCTCCAATTCATTTATTTTCCTCTTGGTTACTACATATCCTCCTGCTGCTATTATCTCTTTCTTTCATTTCAAAGCAATTTTTGCTTCTCCCCCTCCCCCCCACAATCCCTTTCCATATCCTTACTTCAAATATAATGTTCAAATAGATTCAATCAGCAACACTAACCTGTTCAATTTTTTCCAGAGTTTGCACTTTATGCCTTCCTTCTATCTATTCTACCAATCAGTTTGGCTTTTGTCCCATTTACTGTGAATTTCCCACATTTTCCTTGTCAGTATGTAATTATTTCCGGGCTGGCTGACTAATATCTACCTTGCTTTAAAACTTGCCAAATCATACAAGTTGTAAAAATGGCAATTGGTAAGATTTGTTGTAAGCTGGGTGAACACAATGCAATGCTTTACATTTTTTCAAGAGTTACGTCAACATATTTTTAAATGAGGTGTTTTTTTTTGTAAATAGATATATTACATAAACATTCCAGGATAAACTGCCTTCTCAATCCCAACAAACTAAATGAGTATTATTATTATTATTATTTCAATCTGTTCATTTCTTTTCTTTTTCTTAAATAGTCTTAATGAGGTGCAGTTCTTAAAAATAGTTTCTTTTTTCTTCAGTTTATTAATTGGATAACATGCAATAATTGTATAATTAATTAATTACATCAATATTGCACCGATACCAATCAATCTTCAATAACAGGAAAGGTGTAGCAACCCTTTGTAATTTGGAAAGTTGAATTCAGAGATAGGCCTCCATCTTGATCTTCAGCCAAGTAATTTTAAGTGATGGTAGGATATAAATAACTAATTCCAGAAGAAATATTTAGTACTAAAGCAGTACTTATTTAAGTCTTTCAAAAATTATTTCTATATCTTCAGATACACAACATGAGGAATACACAAAAATTGCAAATGCTATCTATCAATTAAACACTTCTCGTGAATTGAAAAAGATCTATTAATGACAGAAAATCCCTTCACCTCCTCCCCACCCACAACCAACTTGCCTCAGAATTAACCAATGGCTTGGCTCTGCACTGTTGTAGATTCCTACTACTTTGCTTTCCTTCTCAAACTTATTACACAATG
The DNA here is from genome assembly GCA_032468155.1 of Oxyrhabdium leporinum. NCBI lineage: Eukaryota > Metazoa > Chordata > Lepidosauria > Squamata > Cyclocoridae > Oxyrhabdium > Oxyrhabdium leporinum. The sequence goes on along the minus strand of JANHFL010002441.1, from coordinate 28,308 downwards.
AACAAAAGATAGAAGCTATTATCAAAGATGAATAAAATCTCATCTTCTGTATCCACTCTTCTCCTTATATGCACTCATAACTATTCGCAGTTAGTGGAAGAACTATGCTTCTGGTTCAATTTCCAACACTTTGAGGTAGTACGAGGAGGAAAAGAAAAAATAACCTCTGGAAAAGAATGGAGAAGTGACAAGCTTTCAAATGCTGCTGTGCTGCATCTCCTAGCATTTTTCACTGTAGGTAATACTAGCCAAGGTTGCCGAGTGATGTAATTCTACATCTGGGAGTTTACAAATCTTCATCCCAACAGCAGTACAGTGCTAAGTGAAACAAATAGGCTTACATAAAGGAATCTAATATTGGCGTTAAAAAGAGAACTTTGGAGCCATAATAATAGTAATCCATTTGTCCTTGTTCAATTTGAAAGGCTTCCCAGCAGCACTTTAATACCACCTTAAGATGTTTAAAATGTCTGGTACTTTTTGACAAAAAAAAATATGGTTCTCTGATATTCCTACACGAAAGGTTTAAAGTTGTTTTGAAAGGGAATTTCAGCAGATTTTTCCTGAGTGATACACTGCGCAAATTACAATTGCTAGTTGTCCTGTGCCTCATCTGGTTATATTACTTAGTTTCCATCTGAACAGAGATAAAAAAATATCATCATAGAAAGTATTATAATCAAAAGTATCATCAAGATAAATGTAGCATTCATGCAAAGAACAAAATCGGTCCAATACTCAATTTGAAAATGTTTAGATGGGTTTAAATTACATAAAGATGGAGTTATAGGTGTATTTTACAACCTTTTACATCTAGCTTCAAAACATCTAGCATTTCTATTTCTGTTTTGGCTGGCAATTTTAAACTCAAACAATGTGTTTTTCTTCATAATATTTTCATGCTATTCTTATTTATTAAAAAATTACTTCTGAGAATTTGAATTAAAAAATAAAATATGAAACTCACTTTTTAGACACAATTAATTGCATATTAATATACAGCACTACATTGGAAGCTATAATTAATTTCACAGTACCTCCTGCTGCTAATAATCACCCACTCAGTAAGTGTAACCAGTAAGTTCCCCTGCAAACTTCTCATTCCTTCGTTAATTGGAAATCAAATATTTTCATAAATGTAAACTAACCATGCATCTCATTGTATTTAAACTCACCAAAGTTTTCATGTTGAGAATGACATTAATTATCAAAGAGAAATAAGATTTGTTTTCATTGTACAAAGCTGACATTTTAGAGATGTCAGAGAAAGTGTTCATTTAAAGATTAATTTCCTGTTCAATTTGTTCGACACATAACACTCATATATGGCAGGAAGTCATCAGGAAGATGTCTGAGTAGGAGAGAAATGTACAAAAGGTCATGAGGATCTCAATTATAAAAGCAATTGTACAATGTAAATTGCCTTTCCTCTTTAAAAAAAAATCCACAGACTTGACAAAAAGGCACGTTCTAGAATAGTTTATTATAGCCAATAGTTTATTATAGCCAATAGAAACTAAGTTTCAGCAAAGGCAAATTAAAATTGATTCACATATGAATTTGTGATCTATGTCGACTCCAATAATCACATATGGAATAGGACACTGTGAAACTTTGTAGGAAAGATCTGAACAGCCCCCTTGAATCAAATCTTCAAATCCTCTTGAAATTGAATCAAATTTCACTGTGATAACTAAGAGGTAACTCAAATCCACAATGGGCTCTCTGGATTTACAGTGTTTCGAAAACTGTTGTTGTTTTCCTTCTGATAATAATTGAAATTGAGGAGAAATTGAACTGAAAATTCTGCCTATTTGGGAGTACAACTTTGCTATTTATGTCTCACTTTGCAGCTAGAATTTGTGTGGGTACAGAATGAAAAAGAAAATCTGGAGAATGAAAATTGTCTCTCTTTTTTTTAGAATTGAGTTATAGACTATTTTTTATCTTAATGAACTATTGACTAGATAATATGGAAGCCTTCAAAGGTCTTTGAACCTTTCAACGGTTATAACCAAATTCTTTAGACCCTCTGGCTGTAACAATGCAAAGTTGAGCCATATTGTATTAAACTGTTTATCCCTCTACTATGTTTATTATATTCTCTCAAAATGAAGAAACAGAAAATATTGTAATGCTTCCCATTAGTTTGTAATATTTTCTTGAACCAAATCTCAAATTGGATCAAATTAATTCTTTGTCAATTTTGAATCTCAGATCTCCATTCTGTCACCTTCATGAATTTGGACTGTTTCTTTCCCTTGTACAAGGTACAGAATATGCTGTTTTAGTTTCCAGTTCCTTCAACCTTCTGCTTTTGTCCATGATGGCTTTTATTAAAGTCTGGTAGTTTAGAGAACACCAGCTTGCCTACTTGATATATATCCTAATGGTAAATGTAGAGGATCCTAACATCATTGTCCCATGTTGCTACGGTAGAAGGAGCAGAGGACAAATAAGATGGAGCTATTTATACCTGATGTGAGATTTGATTGGGGGGAAAAAGTATTCTACTTTACTATGTATCACCTAAACATGGGCTTGCAAGGGATAGGCACAGCAGACTAATTCTGGGTGGCAGCAGCTGCACCACACAATTAGTACCAAGCGGTACATTGCCATGCACAGTAATTTCAAATAGTTTTGGCTACAACTCTCCAGAGGGCCTATAAACTGGTCTTCTGCATTTGCACTATAAGCAGTTTGAGAGAAAGCTCCCTTCTAGCTCTGTTTGTTTAATTGATTCTATTGTACACTTAACACCAGCTAACTTAGCATAATAAGGTAACATTCACAAGTAATATGTTGCAACTAGAATGCTGCAAAATGTGAACTGTTAAAACCTCCCTGATGATGACAGCTAAGTGAGAAGCTCCTTTGGGACATCTCTTAACTGTTCACATAACATTTGGTTAGCCACCGCATTTTTAAAAAATCAATAATCTAAAAAAGCTGAAGGTGTTACTCAACTGGCAAGGTGGGGAGAGGAGAAAATAGTATCTTTACTTTCAGGATCACATTACAGGGCAATGAAAGCTGCCATGGAGATAAAGCAGTAGCAGTTTATCTATTGTCATCTGGAGGCTGGGGACAGAAGTGACCTTAACATGCCCTCATAACTGCAGCTGTAGAAAATAAATTCATCCACACAGATAATTTGCTTTCTCTTCTGGGACAGTGAAAGCAGTATCCTAAGTCTCCAATCTAATTAACTGGCTGCTCTATGAAGCAGGACTGATAACACTCCTGGGAAGTGGTACCAAACCCTGTCCTTTCAATGAAGCACCTGGATCATGACAGCAGCAATGGAAGTGATAGAAAAGAAGAAAAAAGGAAGCCCAGTTGTGGTTCAAGTGAAAAGAACACGGACTTCAAAATTGCAACACAGGCACGCACACAGGTATTGTTTAAACATGATAATTCTTTCAAAAAATGGTTATAACTTTAGGAATATTACTTCCTTAAATGTAAAAAAAAACAAAACACCAGCTGGGAGCCATTTCATCAGGCAATCTGGGATACTATATTTTCAGCTCATTGGGACAAGAATGAGTGACATCATTTTTTCTCCCTCCTATTCTGGTCCCATTTTTCTTATATCAATTTAGACTAAATCCAAGGTAGGTACTGCCTTAAACAGACCCGGTCTGGTGTAGAGGTAATAAGCATCAGGATTGAAACTGGATGAGTGTGAGTTTCTAGTCCTGCCTTAGACACAAAGCCAACTGGGTGACCTTCAGCTAGAGAGACCTTGAGTCTTTCAGGCCTAGAAAGCAGACAATGGCAAGTCATTTCCAGAAAAACTTTGCTAAGAAAACTGCAAGGACTAGTCCAGGCAACTACCAGGAGTCAAAAATGATTCAAAAGCATGCATGGATACATACACACATATACACACACAGCCTTAAAACTGCTACTTATTTGCTCATTTGGGAAGTTTCTATTTAAACTATGATGTAAAGTGAGAAAGGCATATCATATATATTGATGGAACTGGGATTTCCCCCCCTCCGCTTAGTTTTAAGTAAACCTCACTAAAAATGATGGATAGTTGATATTATTCCTTCTGCATCGAAATGGTGCAATATCAATTGCAGCATGGGATTTTTTCTAAAGCATTCCCAGCATATATTTTTTTAAAAAAATCATAAATCTAAACAGTTTTAGGACAGAGTTAGAATTAAGTAGTGTGAACAGTGTCAACAACAGGCCATGTCAAGAGCATCAAAATGGCAGGTATGGTTGGGTGATCAAAGCCATACCCCTTTTTGTGTTGCACTAATCATGCTTGCCATTTTGATGCAATTGACCACTCCATGACCATTCCTGTGAATGCATGTGCACGACACATTCTTCAACTTATTTCAAATGTCTTCAATCTCATGTATTCTAATGCAGGGTGTCAAACTGGAGGCCCGCAGGCCAGATGCATCACGCACAGGCCACACTCACCCCGGCTCCGCAAAGGCAAAAACCACTGCAATATGTCATGTGAAGTCACATGACACGATTGAGTTTGACACCCGTGTTTTAACTGCATCTCTTGAAATTGCCACCCAGCATTCCCACTTTATTTCAATGCTAGTGGGTTCAAGGAAGCTGAATTATGTATTCTGGAATGCTAAGGCCATCACATTAAAAAGCAATGAGATTTGCATATTTTTGCCCTATACCTCAAGGATATGCTAATAAGACTCATCTTGAAACCACCATGCCAGACATAGTTATAATAAAAGAAATCAAAGAACATCTTCATGTTCCAAAGCAATTTTGACAGCTTTTGGAGACTAATGTCCCACCCCAGCAACTCATTAAAACTCTAAAATATAGATTTGATTAATACGCAAGATGAGGGACTGATAAAAGAAGCACATCGGGTTGACAGGGAGCTCAGAAATTCAGGGAACAAACTACGCAAAAATCAGCCTGAAGACTTACCTACAAATTTCTACAACCATACTTGATTTCTGTATTTTTTTAATGAATTTTCTTTCTTCCTAGAGTTCCCCCCAGAAATCAACCAGGCACTCAGCAAAAAGCATGAATAGCAGAAGGGCTAGGGGGGGAAAAGGACTAGCAAAAAAGCTGCTCCATTCATGCACAGATTAACCCAAGTGTATTTTGTTACAAGACATGATCTTGTGTTCTGCATGTAACAAGGAGCATTTCTGAAATTATTACTCCCTCTAAAACTACTCTGCTCTTGGTACATACAGTATTTGGTCCTTGAACTGTTCCTGAAACTGGAACTGTTCATTTATCAAAAGCATTTTAAAGGTTATTCAGCATAACACATACTTTGCTCCAGCTTTCCCTTTATATCAATAGCACTTTATAATAGAATCATACCAGTGAGTAACTAAGCATTAATCTCAGCCGAAACATTCTTCTTGGAGAAAACTTCAGGAAGTGCATGAACAATGGTGCCATACATAAACCTCATTGTTCCATTCAGTAAAATCTCCCAGAGCTTGTTATATTTCCTGGAAGTCGAGATTTTGGCAATTAATCATGTTCAGTTGCTCACTGCCTGACCTTGGGTTCTCAGCCCTCAACTTCTATGCTTAGATATTCCCAAACTTGATCCCAGTGTGGATTATGTTTGTAGCAGAACACACAGCACCCACTAACACAATATTATGTCAAGCTGCATACAGCAGTTACAAGCAGACCACATGAAGTTTTTATTTGATTCGCAACTTCACAATTGGAAAAACAGCACCTGTCACAGTCTCCTGTACAGGAAGGAACAAGTGGCAATGCATTTTCTGCTCTTACATCTTATACAGAGTCATTGTCAAGTTCAGGGATCTCCTTCCATACCAAAGAAATACTGAGTGGGTAAGAACTGAGTTGGGGAGTCTGTTCTTCAAAGCTGGTTGAACCCTGCAAAAATCCCAGTTTGGAACGGGGGAGCCAAGTCTACTCATGAAGACTGGTGAAGAGATAATAGAGGGACTTGGCACAGCAGGTCATTTGAATCTTGTGAGAAAGTAATTCCTTAGAAAGGTTTAACATTACTCTCAAATCCCATTTGATAGAAACCAGTTTTCTAGAAGCATGAAAAATATAAGCAAATATAGCATTCCTTTAAATTAACTTATAAACAAAGGCAGCAGTTTGTGCATATTTTATTATATTATGTCCTTCTTGCATTACTGATAAGGCAAATGAAAATATAAAACATGGTGATATTTTCCATATTTTAGCCTTAAGAATGTCAAAGCAGCTTTATGACTGCAATAAAATGGTGGTTGGTATAGTGATGGGAGTCAAGTCATACCTATAAGTTTCTGTGATTTATTTAAATATGAAATTGATCTAAAGAAATTGCATATCATATCAAATATTGAAAACAATAATGGGGTATTCATTACTTGAATTCTTTATATGCAGCTGCAAATAGGAAAAATAAAGAAACCTGAACACCCCTTCTATATCATAGCAGCCAATAAATGACATATCCAACATAATTACCTTTGATGTAGAAGGATTTCTCAGTAAAAACACTGATAGATGTTCTAAAACATGTAATCACCAAAGTTTAATGAATGGCATCCACATGACTGAATGAGACTGATTAGCAAAGCATGGATTGTAATGACAGTAATGTAAGATTTCAGTAACATTTATAGCCTTTAACTCTGATTGCACACACACACACACACACACACACACACACACATATTTATGATTCTGGCAATCATAAAAAAATATTACAGTCTAGCTAGTGAAAGGGATATTACAAAATCAATGCATATTTATAAGGCCTAGCTTTAGTTTATAAATCATGCTGGAAGACGTGACTATTTTCTATCATCCCAATACAATTTTCTAGTGTGGAGAAAGGTCCATGGACTTCATTATATATGCTGAAAAAGAATCATCGTAAAATGCAAGCTAGAACCTCAGTCACTTTTTAGAACAAATGTTTTCTGAACAAGACAAGGTCGCCATTTTCAAACACAAAACCAAAGGGAAACTGCTCTACTGTCCTTTGTGACGTGCATGTAATTTTATTTAAATTAGATACCACCCCACAACATCATACTGTCATCACAAATCACATAAATGGATGTGCTTAAATAGCCCAGTAAGTGAAGACAAATAATGCAATAGGAAGAGCCTTCTGAAGTCCACAGAATAAATGTAATGAATTTAGGGCCACAAAATACTAGGAAACATCTCAGTTACATAATAGGTTTTGATCATTGTGTTTCAGATACCTTAACACAACCAAAAAGAATAGTATATAATGTACTTCTGGTAAGCAATATATATACATATGCACACAAGTACAGATATACATTAGCATAAGTGGTTGAGGTTATTGTTTTCAGATTGTGTTACAAGTTCTAAATCATTAAATGTTGTGCACATTCATGATGATAAATAAAAAAAACTGAATGTCATAAACTAGACATATTTTGTTCCATACATTGTCATTCTGTAGTATTTGAGTATAATTATAGCAACATGCTATGTGTCCAAAAAACTAAATAATTATATTATTAGTATACTTTATTGGGAATGAAACCCTGTGTTTTTAGCTGCAATCTGCTTTATGTTTTGTTTTTAAAAAAACAATTCAAAATGTTGTTACATATCATAAAATATTTACACTAAAGTTTCTACATTTTAATATGCTAGTTTTATTTTTCTGTCATAAGCAGTAAATATTAATAAATGCAGCTCACACATTTTCAGAGTCTAAAATGATCAGTGATCAGTTACTGCATTCATTGGATGCTATAGATAAAATGTATAAGCCTTACACCACCAATGACAAATACAATTACTTTTTTTCAATGTTAAGCAAGATTATTTACTTCTACAAAAAGGAACAAATCAGCACTGGGTAACCTGGACATTTCTAAGAAGGTTCTTGCAGCACCCTGCTCTCCCATGCTATTTGCAATAAGGACTTAATACACAAATGAAAGACACATTCACATTTTCTTTAGTCAACTAAGGTTCCAGCACTTTGCTATGACAAATAACTAGCACTGTTCACCAGAAGCTATGAAAGAAAGAAAACATTTGGGGAAATGGCAGCTGCTTTTAAAGTTTTTGGGAGCTGGAAGACATATAAATCAGAATATTTCTCCAAAATTAAGGTTAAGATTTCCAGAATTGTATTTCTTCTTCTTTTTGTACAGGAAGTTTCTTTGTTTTAATTTATGTCCTTTATTCTAGGACTTACACTACTGGTTTTTGTGCTTCTTACTTTAAAGGGTAGAACACCACACTATATCCTTTGGAAATAATGATCAATCTCCAAGATGATTTTTAAAGTTTTTTCCTCCAACAGAATAAGGAAAGTCATCAACACCCTAGTACTGAAATCTCTACAGACAAGAATGTTCAATAGGAGAGAAATGTATGTCTGGAAACATGTTGAACTATAGATTCTGCTTTCCATTTCCATTGGTAATGGTGTCTAGGAGCAGCTGAACGTTTTAATGTGCAAACAATTGAAAGATTATAGGTTTCCTCTATTTAATTAGGCTCTTGGATTTAGAAATCAGAATAGTTTATCAGTTTCTTTTGGAGGTTTACTTCTTATCAGATTGTCTTGAAAATTGAACATTTTGATAAAGAATGAGAAGCTATTTTCAGATATCTTTTTTCAGATCACAAGCAAAAATGAAAATCAACATTTACTGAATTTACCTCTCCACATTGCAGTAGACCCTCCAACATTTTTCAACTATTTGGTAGAGAGAAACATAAATAATATTGATGTCCTTTTTTCTATCATTAAAAAGTAGTAAAGAAAATCAATTCCAGGATAATAGGAGGTTTGCAACTTATAAGGGGACAATATAAGAACAATATTGCCTTTCTAAAATTCTTCCCAGTAAATAAGTACATTTATCATTTTCAAGGGCTGTGAAGCAATGAAGAGTGACAAAGTTTAAAATTAATTTTAAAAAACAAAGCAAAAATTGGGTGAGCGGAGAGAGAAAGACCAATGTCTTGGGTTATAACGAAGAAAAAAGAGTATACAACATATATATCCTCCTGATATTAACTAAAATTGAGATAGCATTCCCACCTTACTCCAAAAGAATCAGAGTTATTGAGCACAAAAAAAATAGAAAAATGTTTGGCTTTTTTGTTTCCCAAGAAAGGACAAAAAAATTCTAATTTCAAATTTTTTTTAAATTTAATATTTTGTACTGAAATATAAAATTAGAACTTTGAAAACTAGATTGGAGCAATATCAAATGCCTAATATACTAATACAAGAAATATTTAATGTTAATCTGAAATATTTTCTAAAATCTGAAATTCATTGAATTTATTCATTCCGTTTTTTTAAAGTTACCTTCACTAAATATTATGTGAAATGTCACTTTCTCCACTTTCTGATAATATGCAATTAACTTTAATATAAAGTTATATTTTCACACAGCATATTAAAGACAATAACCATTTTTTCTCAGCTTGAATTAAAGGGATGCATATTTAAGCCTTGAAACTTCAATCTCATTATAATATAAGCACTAAAGAGTGAAGTACTAACTTTATGTATATGCTATTTACAAAACCTGAAACTATTGATAACATTCTTCAGTTAAATTCTATCTTGGATAAAGGCTGCAAGATATATAAAATCTTAAAATGGTTGCATAAAGTGAGAAACTTCAAGAAAGTAGAAAGTGTCTACAAATAGTTGGTTTAATATACCTCTTGTAAATGAAGTTTTGAGGCTAGGGGAGTTCAGGATCACATCTGTTTCCTGCAGGTGATTTGTGTTCAAATTCCCAGTTGAAAGTTTGTTTAGTAGCTAAACTACTCATAGAGAATATGTTACAAAATGCTTACCAATAGGAATGTACAAAAAAGGTGAATATGACAACAATCATACACACACACACACATATAAAAAAAAAACTGAAACCAGAATTTTTCTTCTAGGTTTGATGCAAGAGCTGGAAAGAAAACGTGGAACTTTGTGATTATATATTTTGACGGGCGAGAATTTTATTTACATGAAGGTTGAAACACACAATGATTCCCACAATGGAAGAATGGATGGCAAAAAATGAAATTTTGATTTTGCATGCTGATGACTTTGTTGTTACCAAAATGGCTTAAAATGTTTAGAAATGTAAAGCAAAAGGTTGAGGTTGTGATTTTTTTGGTATTCTACTCTACTGAAAAAAGTTAGAAGCCACTACTCTTTTATTTTTCTTTCCCTCTGCACTTCCCTACTTTCTTCTTTCACTTTTGCTTCAATTTGTCCTTTTCTTATACTAAACTTTAATAAAATCAACAAACAGAAACATATAAGAAATGTGGGAAGAGCTCACCAAGGAAGAGAATGTATGTATGTTTCTATATTGAGAAACACTTATATAAAATCTCAGGGATTTTCTAATCCAGTCCTAGTCCAAGAAGGCATCATGCCATCCCAATCAAATAGCTATCCAACCTTCAGTGAAATCCTTCAGTGAGGGAACACTTATGGTTCCAGGAGGTAGGCTATTCCAATAGCAGTCATGGTTCGGACCTTTCTCCTTATTTCAAGTTTGAATCTCCTGCTATAAAACCTCTACCCATTTGTTCTAGAAATGGACTAAGTCATGAAATTCCTGTAAAATCATACTTAACAGAGTTTGTTTTCCAACCCATGTCAATGAAAATTCCTTACCACTAATACTTCTTATTTCTTTAAAAGATATGCAAATTGCTTGGGGGAAAATTGTAAGAAAAGTTCACAATGCATCTAAAAGTGCATACAAATCTCCTAATTTTTATGTGTGTGTTTTCAAATCAAGAAAACATATTTATCTTTAAAGAAAAAATTAACATTACAGAAAGCTGAACACTTAGATTTTTTTTCTCTTTTCCATAAATATGTCTGTAAACATTGTAATGAACACTATCCCAGTTCCTAATTTCAGTAGCAGATTAAACAGCAACATAGGTTTCTATTCCTGGAATTCAGCACAGGGTAATATTCTATGTTATTTAGAATTCTGATAGGTATTATTTAGATCTAAAATTTCAGTGATTTTTTTTCAATCAAATAAGAGTATTTTCCTTCCTCTGCTCCACTTGCAGTTCCTTCCCACCATTCTGTAGAAAAAGTATCCCCCATTATTTAGGAACAGATGGGGTGGGGCTGAAAGAGGAGAAATACATTCTATTTATGGATGTTAATCTGTCATAAGAAAGCATTATTTTGATACCGCTAAATGTTCTTGAATTTCTATCACCAAAATGATTTGTGAATATAATTTGCTATGAAGGACTTCCAGACAGTGAATATTCACCTGAACCATCTTGTCTCTGAAACATTAATATGACATTAATTGACTCTTCAGCCTTCGTTCTAACAGCATAAAAATTTTCATACCATCTGTTGTTTCAGAAAACAAAATCCCTGTGAAAGAAGTATGATATAACTTGTTTTATAATCCAGTCATAAATTTTCCATACATTTTTATCTATTACCTAGGAAAAAAAAGACTCTGATCCCATAATACTTAGTGATTAACTAAGCTTATTTTAGGATAATTCCCCAATCCTGAAAGCAGATGTCTCAAACCCATTTGCACATGTAATAAAAAGATTATGCTGTCCACATAAAGAAGGCTGGACAGTTTCCTTGGAATCATTTGTGGGACAACAGGGAGCTAGGATTTCTTAAGCTTTAATTTAGTGATAACATATGGTATAATTATAAAAGGCTTGAAAGCATTGTTTTTTGATGCACTTACACTTTTGATCCTAAAGCATTTTTATGAGTTCTTTTTTTGGGGGGGTGTACTAAATTTTATCTGTCATACAATTGCATAACACCTTGATTAGCTACGAAAAAAATCCATATTAAAAAACATGCAATGTAAATCCAATAATAGAATTGATTTAATCGAGCAAAGAAAAATCCAATCTCTCAAAAGAAAAACATGGCATCAAAAGGTTATGCATCACTGATGTCAATCTAATGTAATGTAAATCAGTTAAATGGAACAAAGAGATTCCTTTTTATATCTCTATGTAGGGATTTTCAACATGTCTTGGTTTATATTTTAATTTAAACCATTAATATTACATTTGCAAGGAGAGGGAGAGAGAGAGAGAGAGAGAGAGAGAGAGAGAGAGAGAGAGAGAG
>JANHFL010002439.1:134414-153317 GCA_032468155.1 Oxyrhabdium leporinum | reverse complement strand
GCTGTAAACCGCCCCGAGTCTTCGGAATGGGGCGGTATATAAATGTAAAAATAAATAAAATAAATAAATAAAATAAATGTCATCAGGACACAGCAAGCGTCATAAATGTGAACCAATTGCCAACCACTGGAATTTTCATCATGTGACCAAGGGGATGCTGCAAGGATTGTAAGTGTGAAAAGCAGTCACAAGTCACTTTTTTCAGTGCTGTTGTAACTTTGAATGGTCACTGAATGAACTGTTGTAAATCGAGGACTACCTGTACCAGAAACCGTTAAGTTGCAAGGAATTTTAACTTTAGTGAAAATGCCAAATGTTGCACCGATCTTCAACAAATAATAGCTAGGGATTTGAAAAAAAGGTTCTCATAATTTTAGACTACACTCTCTGGAGCACAGAAGAACCATAGGGATATATACTTTAGGGGACGTAAGCAGAAAAATGTAGTTTTTTTTATAGAAAAATGCAATTTTCTTGTAGAACAATGTTTTGAAAAATTATGCACTATGCACTGGAGCTATGCAAATCCTTTGAAAGGGTGCATGAAGCATCCTTTTAAAAATAATTAAAGCAACTATATCCTTTCCCAGGCTTGTGTGTGACTTGCGTGACTACTCCAAAAATACACACACAGCCATTTTACACTGCTGTCCTTTCAATCCTATGATAGCACATCCTCAAAGAGCAATGTGTAGCTTTAAGATATGCTTAGAAAGAGCAGATGCAGATGCACAAATAGAGACTTTTCCCTAATTCCTAAATGCTAAACAGCTAAACCAAATATAATTAGTGGATGGAAAGGTTAGAGACTTAGCAAAAGCAAAATTGTCAGGAATCATCCCTCCCTAGACAGCAATGCTCAGTTTCTTGTCACTGATAAACAGTAAGATGATGGATTGTGGGTTTTTTTGCTAGAAGAAATTCCCTTAGATGGAGTGACAAGTTAAACAACAGATGTCTGATTAAGGCAAGGATGTTATTATAATTATGATAAACATTTATATAATACTTTAATACTTTCAGAACATTTTACAAACAGTATGTAGTTTTTCATAATATGCCTTCAAGGGATAGCAATATCGTTGTTCTATTATCATTATACCCATTATTGAGCTTAAAGCTGAGAAAATGTTCACCTGTCACCTACTCAGTGTGATCACGATTGAGATGGGACTTGAACTAGCGATTTTCTGCTTCAAATGAGCATTTTCTATTCCTAATCAGCCCCACCTCATCTTCTAATAGTACTGAATACAAGATGCAGCTACTGCAGCTGTCAACATTAAAAGTTCATTGTAGCAGCATCCTTACCCAACGAAAAACTTTTTGTGAGGCGCTGTCCAGTGGACCTTTCCTAAAGGACTTTAGGCTCTGCTCTAGACAGTTACACGTCAGACCTGTGACTGCTACTAATTCATCCTGTTTCCCAGCAGAGTGAGGATTCAGGGAGAGAAGGCAGATTTCTTTGCTAAAAACACGGACGGTTGCTAAGTGATGCTTCCACTATGCTTAGAAACCAAAATCAGCGACTAGCTGTGACCAGTCACGAGGAGTGATTTTCAACTGTGGAAGATACACGCAGTGACTCACATTGCAGAAAAGCCGTAAATCTCGGTAGTATCTGTAGATTAATACCTAATCATATACTACTTCAAAAGTGCGTGGATGTGCAATCAGCTGAGCAAGGCCAACAGTTTACAATCAATGACATATACAGTTTGCAATAATTTATGCAGCAAAACACAGGTCCTGTGTTGAGGAATTGCACAGCAGCTGTCCAGTTGAGGTTGGAGACACTAACACAAACTTGTAGTCATATACACACACAGAATAGTCTTTATCATCATCCAGAAGGAAAGAACATAAGATAGTCAGGAACACAGGAATACCATGAAGTAAATTAATCAGTATATAGAACACACAGAAGAAAAAAAAAGGGGGGTGGGTGGAAAGGAGGAAAAAACCCCCCTTTATACTTACAGCAACCAATCATAGTGTAGATTGCCTCATGCATGAGTCAGCACTCTAACCAATCAACTACAGCTGTGTGTTCTGGCCTGTTGCACCCTTGAAATTTCCAGCTACTAAATTCAATATCCTAAAATCCTGCCTTTGTGAAATCAGACATAAGCGATATTTTCAGAGTTTGGAGAATGAAATACTCTACTCTGGTATATACTTGTGCAACACACTGAATCTACTGCAACAGACTAACTGTGAATCCTGAAATATAAGCATACAAACCCAATTAATAAAATAAATAAACACACCGAGAGAGCTTCAATTAATCATACAAGTGTAACTCACACTTTTTTTTTGTACAACCTATACATGCAGAAACCTTTGAAGTGAGATACCTATGTTAACTGTGTATAGTGCTGAAACAATTCATGCATTCGCATTTTTGTTTGATTCCTAAGAACTTCTGCATTAACCAACAGGATATCAGCCACACTTTTTCTACACTTCTGCCGTTGGAAAGAGCAGTCCCTTGAGAGATTGTATAGAAAAAACGGTTGAAAAGAAGCTAGAATTCTATAAGGAAATAGAAATTTCTGCCCCAGTTGGCTATTTGAGCTCTAATGATGCGGTGGTTAGAATACAGGCTAACGGCCCACCGTCTGGGGCTCTATATTGACGGGGTTCAAGGTTGATTCAGCCTTCCACCCTTCTGAGGTTGGTAAAATGAGGACCTGGATTGTTGGGGGCAATATAATGACATTGTAAATTGCCTAGAGTGCTGTGAAGCACTAAGGGACGGTATATACATCTAAGTGCTATTGCTATTACTAGTTGGAATAATTTTAGCATTCAAATAGCTCAGTGGTCTCGCTGATGAAATTATGATCTTGACATCTTAAGAGGAGGTAGCCTTCTTGACAAACTTAATAGAATAAGAGAGCAAATTGTTAGTAAGTCAACACTGAGGGAATCATTATGAGACCTTTAACAAAACAAGAATACACTTAATTGCCCTTGGCAAATCTCCAAAGTCGACTCCATGGATGTTTGGAAACAAAAGGACTAAGGATGATTGATTGATTGATTTATACTACCTGTGAGAGTTCTTCTTCTGGTCCGTGTTGATTCACAATCGGAAGTACATGCTGTAAATTTAGACCAAGGAGTAAACATGCAGTCATCTTTGCAAGGCACTGAGCAATCCTGGACAAGGGAAGGCATCGGTCCTGCCCACTTCAAGCACTCACTGGCATCTACTGAATGATTACCTTCCAAGGTGCATGTCGCAACTGCAAAAAAATGAATGAATAAATACAGAGAGAAATAAATGGAAACTCTTTGGAGGCACAGGATGAGTTTAGAATCAAAGATCTAGGTCAGGTGTGCTACCATCAAGGTTTTTTTTAAACAAATGAGATGTTAATCAGAAATGAAGCACTCATATTAAGCTATTTTTGATGGCGATAACTGTTAGGTGGAATACTATACTGCCTTTTTTCAGAACTGTGTTTGTATTTCAAAGAAGATATTTTCTTTTTTTTCTTTACATATTCTAATACTGCTTTTTAGTATATGTACTGCAGAAGCGAGCATTAATATTGCTTATTTATACCTTTAAATGTTTTAAGACTTCCAGAAAATTCCAGAGTGAACATTTAGACCAGTTGTGACAATCATACTACTGTACTATAGAGGTCACCAACAAAAAATAAAGAAGAAAAAAGACAGAAAGGAAGAGATTTATTGACTATAAACATCACTAAAGAATTACAGCCAGGATTAAAACACAGAGAATGATTTCTTTATATAAATACAAATTAAAACTTTTTCAGGAGGCTTTTCTCTTTTCTGGAGAAGAGCTTTATCTATTAGGGATGCACAATGGATTATCTATGTTAACATAAAACACTTAGAGGGAAGATTAAGAATACAATCCTGCAAAGCGAAATCCTCCCCAGTGGACTATTCCCATGCAAAACAGCAGAAAGAATGTTACATTAATTAGAGAACCTTTAAGCAGCCAAAAATAGCAAATTCTACACATAAGAGGGAGATTTCTGCAGATGGACAGGAAAACAGGTAGTCTGTTGAATAACTACAATTGTGATTGGCAACTGGTTGCTATGTCTAACCTTGATTATTCTTACCATTGCCACTTCAGCTTTGTTTTATATCTGCAAAGCTCATAAATGCATGAATTAATCACAAAATTATCTTTTCATCCCCTTTGTGACTATGAAAGTCAGTATATGAGGAAATATACTACTTGTACTACCGGTAAGCATAGATCCATAGTGAGTCATTAGATATGAGATGGGTGGCAAATTCCATAATAAGTAAGTAAGTAAGTAAGAAAGTAAGTAAGTAAGTAAGTAAGTAAGTAAGTAAGTAAGTAAATAAATGTTATTTTTATTCTCTTCAGGACAAAGTGTGTATATGTGTGTATACATCTATAATTTTTTTGAGAATTTTACATTAAAAAAAGCAGACATATAAAGAAAAAGAACTAAAAACAGCAAAAGTAAAAACAAACATAAAGGTAAAGGTAAAGAAAAAGAATCAGAAAAAATAAATGACCCAATCTTTTTTTCAGCAGTATGTTTTATTTATTTATTTATTTAGTCAATTATTTCAAAAATATTTCATTAACCTAGCAATGCTTCATAATTAAACTGTCCCCTTTAGTGAGATTGCACACTGAAGGTCTGGAGGGCCTGGGAAGGGAGAAACCTGGAGGATCCCAAAGGAACTGTTGGTGACTTCAGAGTGTAATGCCTGGAACTGTGGAAAGATGCAGCAAACTCATAGCCTCAGGTGAAGCCTGTTTCAAACCACTTTCTTAAGCACATTTGGGCAGAAGAATTCAAAGTGAAAAGAGACTTTCAAGCCACCGGGCTAAGTGTACTTTGAATCCATGGGAAGGATTATGGTAAAGAAAAAGAAAATAATTGTAAGGATTTAAAAGCAAAAGGCTTGCTGGGAATTTGGATTAGTTTAAAGTTTAAAAATGGAGTAAGGGGACAGTTTAATTTAGAGCATTGCTGCATTAACAAAGTATTTTAGAAATAATTAAAACAGGACAGAAGTCTTAAATACCCTCTTGGGACTAAGCCGGTTGACTGCTTCAGAATGGGGATCAAAAATTGTGCATAGAACAGGGTTAAAAAAAAAAATCTTAACAGTCACAACTGCAAGAAATACATCATGCACCTGATTGGACTCATCCTTAGAAGATAGGAAAGAGCAGTATTAAGACCAGAAATTAGATACAGACAGCCCCAACCCTAACAACGCTAGAAAGAAGTTTTTAGGGCTCGCTATTACAAATATCATCTTTGGCATTCAGTTCTTCAAAAACAACCATATCCCATCTAGCTAGTAGAAGGCTGCCATTTCTGTGTGAAGAGATAGAAAGCTGCCGAGAGGATCCTCTGGGGTTGGCACATCTGGTGACATCTGGTAGCAGCCTGCTGACGGGAAAGCAGGACTGACCCATGTCAGATGAGTTGAGTCGCTAAGTGGATTTCAACTAGCAAGTCACAGCTGGAACTAGCCAAGCAAACTCTTAACAATTCGAGAGCTTCTAACAGATACTTTTATTATTATTGTTGTTGTTAATCAGCTAACAAAAGGATTCCAGTGATTGATGAGAACAACTATGACATAATACTTTTGTGCCTCTGTTGCCCTCTGCCCCTCTCTTGTAGCTGGAGACCCAGTTTCTGTCTGTCCCTTCTTTCAGTAGCAGTAACGCTGATTATCTTCTTGGTTTGTCTTGCCTGCGTGCAGTGGCTTACAACGTCTTGTAATCTAGCTCTTTCAATACCAGTCAACCATGCAAGTCATGCCCTATGCTACATACCTGCTGCGCTTTCTTGGAAACTTTAATCCTGGATTGACTCAGGCAGTAAGTACTGCTTTGCCTCGTGAACTCGATTTCCTTTGAACTCGGACTTATTTATGATTGTGTCTTTGCTTGCTGGATTTACAACTTCACATTGACTGGCTCAGCTTGAGGACGGGACACACAGCAGGCTTGCTCACCTCTCGGGCTAACAATAAAAGTTTTACCCTCTGGCAGAATAATCCCACACTTATAAGCTATTACTCGGGGTGGGGTGGGGGGAACAGTACTACCAGAGAAATGATTTTATGAGGAAAGCATCATTTAGATGTATTCTGAGTTCAATTCCAAGTGAGAGAGTCTATGTGAGCTGACCAAGGCACCATTTTGCCCTGGTATTTGAAAGACATTTGACTTTGTAATTCCTGAAGAAGTGGACAGGATCTTAAGATTTTACTAAAGGACCTTACTAAACTGGTTATCTGTCGTTTAAATCCATATCCACCCTGGCTAGTTAACACTTCAATGTGAGTAGCTTGTAGCTGCAACCATGTAATGTTGTATATATGTATGTATGTATGTATGTATGTATGTATGTATGTATGTATGTATGTATGTATGTATGTATGTATAAAATTCATAACACCATCCATCTTACATATGAACTCTGGGAGGTTAAGACTAAATAACAAAAACATATAATAACACTTCTGTAAACCCAACAGAAGAAATATAATTAACATAATTAATGTAATCATAATACAATAACTTAAGGACTGCATAACAAATGTAATCACACAATCACTCTATTATGTTCATATGTTATTTTGATCCAGGATCTTAAAGAGGAAAGCTTTAAGATGTCATCATAGCTGTCCAGAAGGACAGGAGGGCTAGGGGCCTCCAGACCTCAGGAGGGAGGCTGTTTCATAAGGCTGAATGAGGAGGTGATGTTGTCTCTAACAGAAGCAATCATTGGACCCAACAGCGATGGACAATTTTTGTTCATTCTTTTCTTCATTTTTTTTCTTTTATACTAGGATTGCTTCTTTAGAGGGTCCTAGATAAAGCAGATTATTTGGACCCTTACAGAGCGTACTGCAGTAATATCTGTGTGTGAACATTTCCAGTTGATGCTGATGTTTAAATCAGTTTGAAGAAGAGGCTCTTCCTCCAGGGGCTGTATTAAGAAATAAATGCCTTGTGGCAATTTTATCATTTCATTGTGTATTTTATTCCTTGAGTTATTATCTGGTTTGTTTGGTTTGAACATTTTGGTAACGTTGGTTTTTGCCCAAAATCATTTATGCTTATAAATTTGATAGATAATAAAGGTGACATTTCATACACATGAAGTTGTTGTATTTAAACTGGCCAAAATAATATTCTATTTGTTTTCTGGATTGCCTTCCTATTGGGGATCACTTTTTATATTAATTAATATTCATGGTAATTCAAGAAGCATATATCTAGCAATTCGCTTTGATGAAAATAATGTACAGAAGTAAAAAAAAATAGGTACTAGTTTCAAGGATTAAATACTGTTTCCAAATAAGTATGTTTAAGTTCATACTATCAGACTTACTAAATCATGCTGATTTGATTAAATAATAAATTTCAATCTTTTGATTTTTTTTGCCAAAAAGAAGCAAAAATGTGGTGCTTTTATTAAATCTATAATTTCACAGACTAGGGAAATGTTTAAATTGATGAATTCTGACAGATAATTTATGAATGTACAGTATGTTTTTTCAAACTTTATAATTGGATTCTTATGATCCAGCTCAGCTCTATGATTCCACGTAAGGCAGGTATTTAGTTCAACAAAGCTATGGAATGATGTGATAATTGAACTGAAAGTCTACCTCACTTTCAATAAGCTGGCTATATCATTAGAAAGATTACTGATTAATCTAGACTTTAACAACAAAGATGTTTCTACAGCCTTGACAAAGTGAATTAAATTGAAACACAAAACAATGGGAAAACAGAATAGTATTTAATGCACTAATAATGTTTTGGAAATGTAAAAACATAAGCCACGAAGCAGAAATATTTGGATCAATGCCTAATCAATGTAGAAAAATAGCATCCTCAAAATCCTGGAGATCTGCCATTATGCAGTTAGATCTTAAGTTGCACTCATAATGCCTATTACAGTCAAAAGTCAGGACGGACATTAAATGAACAGCCTCACTTAATCATCATCATCTTCATTTAACAACCCCGTAATTTCTTGCGGGGTGGAGTCTGGGCAACTGAATGGAGCTAGAAGACTGTTTTAATGGCCAGATGCCCTTTCTATCAGCAGTGCGGAGTTTTGTTCAGCAGATATATTCTCAGTGTGCCCAGAGAGAGAAATATCTGCCTCTACCTAGGATCAAACTCAGAGCCTCCTAATTGTGAAGCGAAAGCTCCACCACTAGGCCAGCACACCACTCCAAATGCCTCACTTAGTAACACCCAACAATTCATTTAATCATAAAATGAATGTAGAGATTGTTAAGTGGAGCATGGAGTGCCTCAGGTGTGGGGGAGATCCTGGGAGGCATAATGCAGGTACAAGGCCCACCTATCTTGGCCCCCCCCAAGGCTTCCTCCACCCGATGAGATACCTCATGTATATGTAAATTAGTTGATATTGATTTAGAATTATCAAGAAGCACAGTAATAACTTGGATTCAATCTTTTATAAGCCAGCACACACACTTTATTATCTTCATTATTGTCCTACTGGAAAGCACGTATGCTAACATATGAAAAGGATGATTCTTTATCATTTGGCTGTTATTCCCTACCTTTTATCTGCATAATCATAACTATAATAAGCACAAAACTTAATAAATCTTTCAAAAAATAGGTATATACATCTACATTACAATCTTTTAAATGATTTCAAAAACACAAGTATTAAAAAATATAAAGACTATGTTTTTATATTTGATCTCCCAAATCAGAATGCTTTAATATTTCAGGCTACAAAAGGCATTTTTTCCTACTTACTGACTTACATATATGCAAACTTTTGAAAAGACTAACATCACTTGCTAAAATAAATTAAACAATCAACTGGTAATTGCCTGTTAGGGCAATTTAATTGACTCATAAGCACCATACGTGAATCAGCATGGAATCTCAATTATAGATATAGTTATGAAAACAAGCAAACTAGTTTTGCATGTTATAAGCCCAGAGACTAATGAATTTCTTGATGTCCGTCAAGGGGGGGCAGGGAATAAAATATGCAAACACTTTGATCAAAATAATAAGACTGCAGAGTGACTGCTACAAATCCAGTAAAGTAGGTCAGTAAGTGTTTTACATTACGATGAAATTAGTACTTTACCCTGCTTACTATGAGAGTCTGCAAACTGATTTTGTGATCAGGATTGCTAAAGAGGGACATGGTTGGCACATCTTGATGATCACTTTTATAAAGTTGTCCATTATAGAATCAATTCTAGATTCCATACATTGGCCACCCTCTGGATCTTGTGATATGTGGTAGTGTCCTACATTTTTAACATTGGTAAAATGAGTGGAAACAGTTCGTGCTTTCTTTCATTTCTAGAAATTACTGTAAATGTAGACAGTCAATCATATAATCATATATGTACTGTATGATACAACCATAATACATGCGAGCTATCTCATTGCTTTTAGGATGAAGTAGTTACACATATTGCTTAAAGAAACAAGCCAATTTTCAGAAAAATAAAATAATATCTTCCTCCCTAAATTTATACTTCTGGAACTACGTTGCCCTCTGACTAATGGGTCAATTTGGGGTTGGGTTTTTTTTTTGTCTAGAATAAAGAATACAAAATTGCCAAGGAGGAGGATATTTGAGGGATAAGCACAAAGTTAATAAAAGTGATAAAGAGAACATTGATAACTCTGTCAAAGAAAAGAGTGAAGTCATGAACTATTGTTACATGAAGCAGAATGGGCCAGACAAAAGGGTGTTAGTAGAGGAGAGAGAGAAAGAGCTTTGAGAAAAGAGATCAAATATATTTCACAGCAAATTTAAAATATTTAGTTGCATCTAAAGAAAGCAAATAATTATATAATCTAATAATATTGCTCTACAAATCCAATTCCACCCTTAGCTACAGATGTCCTGATGTAAACCAAATATTTTCAGCAAGCTACAGTACATTCAAAACACAGACTGGTAGCAAACATTTGGTGCCTGATCTGATATTTTTAATTCTACCCCATTGTTAATGCCCTATGATAATAAGCTCAGATTATACATCACACCAACAGGCACAAGCGTGATGCTGGTGGCCAAGCTCCCTGATATTGCTTTGGAACCATTTATCCCCCTTTCGTTGCACTAAGCGGTGCTAAAGCAAGAGTTTTTAAGTCCATACTATGATCTCTGTCTTCCTTGTGTTAGCATGGAAGACATAAATAGTGTTATGGAGAAGAGCTACTGCTACCAGATTTCCATGCAAATATCAAAGAAGGGTTTTTTGGGGGACAGGGAGGAGGAGGAGGAGGAGGAGAGAGGCAATGAATGGGGCATTCAAGAAGCTCTCTCCTTTATAGTTCCCTCTGTAGCTCTCTATAAACTATTAAAGCCATGTACAAGGATGTCACTGCTCTTACTAAATCCCACGTCTTGAATTGTACAGCAGTCTAGACCCAGGCATACTCTTAGGCATTTATTTTAGCGAAGTAATGTCTCAGGCCTTCCTTCCTTCCTTCCTTCCTTCCTTCCTTCCTTCCTTCCTTCCTTCCTTCCTTCCTTCCTTCCTTCCTTCCTTCCTCCCTTTTCTTCTTTTTCTTTCTCTCTTCATTCTCCTTTCCTCTTCCTTTCCCTCTTCCTTTCCCTCTTCCCCTCTTTCCTTCTTTTTCTTTGTCTTTCCTCTTTCCATTTCTCCTTTCCTGTCCCTTCTTGCATTCTCAAAGGAGAAACATTTCTCCTTTTATTTTGTTTTTAGTTTGTTTTGATACTTCTCTGCCAGTGAAAATGGAGCTGGTGGTGGTGGTGGTGTCTGTTTTTGCTGGCAGAGGCACTGCTGTTTCCAGGCCGGCCCCATGGGCCAGATCTAAGCACCCAGGAGCCGAATCCGGCTCGTGGGCCTTGAATTTGACACCCCTGCTCTAATGGCTCCAATATCTCCAATGAGCAATGTTTTTCATTTGTTAGCTCTGTAAGTTTAGAGACAAAATACGTATGGACAGAAGGAGCAAATGTATATAGCAAATGTATGCACATATAGCGCACAAATTGTACCTTTATTCATGCCTATCCAGGTACGTGTTTTAACCCTTTGTATTTTGTTCTGATCGTCCGTAGTTGAATTTCATCCTTTTGATTTCCACCTTAATTATAATTTAATCCCAAACACTGATCTATAATAATTTTGCTGCAATGGAAGCATACATCTGTGAGCTAACAAAGCAGTATGAAAAAACAAAACAAAACACCAAATCTGAAATGTGCCTATTGTCAGGGTTCCATCCAAGTTCCGCCTGTCTGTTCAGCACTCAGAGACGATTAGATCCAAGTGAGAATTTATTAGAGAAACCATGTTGGTACATCTGGGAAAAATCTGAATCTGAAATTCCGGGTTTTTCCCCACCCCAAAAAAATTCAAAGACCAAGCTCCCGGCTATACTCAAAGGTCACATTCCCCAATCCTCTTTCAGATTCAACTTCCTCTCTCCTCCTGGCACTCCTCTTCCAGGTGCTGGTCGGTTTGTCCTTGACTCTCTGAAAAGGAATTTTGTTTTGTCTACTAACCCCCTCTAAGCGTATGAGAATAAACCCCCTCCCTGTTTCCCATGTGCTATATGTGGCAGCTGCAGATGCCTAGCAAGTATGGCTTCCAAGGCTGACACCTATATACGTATAAGCAAATATCTATTGTGTTTTGTTGTACTGTAAAATAAAAGATGACCCCATAAAATAATCTACCTTAATTCCATACATACAAATAAAGACTTTATGGAAGTATCTCCATTCATTCATGATGAGGGAAGTAGAATTCCATTCAGGAATTTGTCAAATGACTCCCTTTAAAGTCCTTTTGAAAGGAACCCCAAAATCGGAGCAAAAATTCAAACGAACATTTCCAATGCACCTCGACATCATAATTTGTTGCAAGAATGTTGCAGTGGTGCATTTTGGTCAAACATCTCATTCCCATTCAATACCAATAGTAAAACATGTTGTCTTCTCCTTCTGGACTCACAGCGACCATGTTTCGGATAATGGTGTTGAATAAGCAGCAGTTGGGAATGTACTCTTGTAGACCCACAAAGAATTGACAACTGGAATGAAAGTCCAGCTCTGAACTTCAACGAGTTCAGGGACCAGTCTGGAAAGCTATATTATTGTAACAACCTGGAGTAAAATAATTATGGTAGAATGTAGTTGTCAACTGTCTGACTAGTGAACCCAAAACAAGGAAACACTCTCAGGAGCTTTGAATCCCCCAAAGTAAAACTTTATTGGATACACCATTTTGGTACTGAAGAATCAAAACCAGCTCTGGTTTTCCTGCACAAATGCTTGCTTAGTTAAATAATAGCTTCCTTTTCTCTCCACCCCTGGGTGATCACATTGCCCAATTATGAGATGGCCTTTTGTTATGGGAATAGTCCATTTCCTTCTCAAGCACCTGCAGTGGTGAACTTGATGGTTTCCAGGCTCTCACGATTGGTGCACATTCCATTTCACCCTTCCCTCTTCCCAGTTTATTGACAAGTTGAATACTGTTAAGAGTTTGAAAGAAGCAAAGTTGTTCCATCTTGACAATCGCGTGGATTGCAAAGAGGGAGGGGCTGCATTGCAGTGGAGCAAGAGACGGTGAAGATAAGATTGGGAGGAAGAAGATGTACTCTGAGAACTTTTAGGGAGGAGCTAACTTGAGTCTCTTCTTCCCTACCAAACTACCTAAACTTCACTGTTTCTTATTTCTCTGGAATGCAGTCCCTCCCTTGTCAGAAACCAGACTACATTCCATCACACTATTCTATAATAATGATCACTATGCAGTAAGCGGGAATGATTGCTTTTGTAGAGTAGCATTCCAAATATTATCTTAGTACACAGAAAGAAGAGTTGGAAAAATTCTAGATAGGGTTAAAGAGAGAAAAGGGATTGCAAAAATAAATGGGCAGATTTCACATATTTCTAATTTTGAAAGCAATAGCTTCCAATCTGGTGGTCCATGAGTGGAATAGTCTGTGTTGTGGGTGAAACAATAAAGCAAAACAAAAATCTTGGAAGGCTGGTAAAGTGTCACATAAAGTGTTGGCTTTGCCACTTAGACTCTTGCAGATTTCAAGCTGGAACACTCTTCTACAATCTAAAGATTATGTTTTTTAAACTTGAATTTGGATATCCTGCAAACTATGAATAAACCACAGCCATCTGGTGAAAACACTGCACCTAGAGATAGATAGACAGATTTTGTTATGGTTAGAAACAAATAATAAAATTAGACCCTAACTGTAAAAAAAGCTATCTAAAGAGAGCCGCTAAGAAATTAGTTGCATATGCAAGTATGAAATGCTATCGTGCAAAAACTTGGCAATAATTTATTGTGATATTTCCATAAAGAAAAGCCTCTGAACAGTTAGTTGGAGTTCTGTGAATTTTAAGATTCTTCCAGCTTTGAAGAGTATTCTCTTCATGTTTAGTGGTCTAGCAATTGTGTCCCATAAAGTAGATAGGTGGAGTCTCCTCCATTATTTATACTTCCAATTTCCAGAGTTCTAAAAAGCATCCTGTACCACCCAGGGGCTTTGCAATGCTAGTAGATAGCATGACCTAAATAACTGTTACAAATATACACAGGGCAACAGAAGAAAAGCCCTTATAAATACATTAGTGAAGGAATACCTAGGTCAGCAAGAGCTGGAGATAACTCTTTTTTAAGCTGCTTGCTAGACATAAATGCAGAAGTGAACATTGTCTACCCTTAATACAATTGCCGCATGATTCAGTAGCATGAAGGAGCAATGGACCAAAAAGAGCGCACGCATTGTGGGAATCTCTCCAAATGAAAGCGGCAACAAAAAGTGTTTTAGAGGGAAGATGGGCAAGAGAGAGGAGACCTACCTTTGAAATAAGAACCACCGATCTTGCTGAATAGAAGGTAAACTCTGAAATGTCCGCTCAGACATTTTTTCCCATTAAAATGTGGAACACGTCAAGGATAAAACGTCCAAAGAGACTTGCTTATTCAAGACTGCGTTGACAAGTGAGTGGCAGTCACATGTCACATTTGGGGGGTGCTAATGAAATATTGAAAAAAGTTACCGTCTGGAATATCAGAAGGGCATTTATTGGCATTTAGGAAGGACACCTTTTCTGTCACTTAAGTAAAACAAATCTGTTTTCAGCCTGGATTACCCTCTGTGTTAGGATTTCTAAATTGGGTCTGAACCCTGGAGACTTCAAGGAGAAACGCTCACCACCTCAGCATTAATCCATTCCTCTTTCAAGGACATTCCAGCGAGTTCTGGAACCCACCTGTCAGCCTTATCCATCATCTTCCCTTTTTTTCATCGACATTCCAAAAATTGTTTGGTAAGGATGCTCGGTTGCAAAATGCGAGATACACAAAAATGATATCGTTCCAGTTTAGCTCTTAGCTTGGAGTCTACGAACTGGATCTCTTTTGAAATTTGGACAAAATATGTGGCATTCCCATCCCTCGCTCTAATGGGTGGCAGCGCTGTTTGTATTCAAAATACACATTCTTGTCAGCTCTATTTAGGCACTGAAATATGATATGCATACACGGAAACTTATGAAAGACAGATCCAACTTAGAACTAAGGAGACATTTCCTGATGATCAGAACAATCAGTGGGATGGCTTGCCTTCAGAAGTTGTGGAGGTTTTTAAGAAGAGATTGTCTGAAATGGTATATGGATTCCTGCCTGAGCAGAGGGTTGGACTAGAAGATCTCCAAGGCCTCACATGGTATAGGATCACCTGCCATGGGCAGAAGGTTGGACTAGAAGACTTTCAAGATCTCTTCCAACTCTGCTGTTCTGTTATATTCTGCAAATAGGTTAGACCTGGTTAGAAGAAGTAGGAGATGCGGAACAATTGACTGTTCAGCCGTTTTTCACCTCGAAATCCAGTCAGAGCTGAATAAGCTTCTTGGATGAGCAGTGAAATGCCTTCAAAGGGAAAGAAAGAAAGAAAGAAAGAAAGAAAGAAAGAAAGAAAGAAAGAAAGAAAGAAAGAAAGAAAGAAAGAAAGAAAGTTCTGTTTTTTTTTACAGCAGTTACAATTTTAAACTTACCTCTTACTCTATGGTGACAGCGCAACTCAATTCTTTCATCAATCTTGTCTAATCATCAAAAACATAAATTCATTTTTTTCTGGTTCACACAAAACATCTATAAGTGATTTCCAATAAAAGATATTATCTTTTTCTCTAATCAAAGAAGTCAGTTTGGTCATTTCTAAAAGTTCTATCATCTGCCCCAAACATTCTACCATTTGTGGGTAGTATTGAATCTTTCAATCTTTATTTATATAATAATCTTGCTGTCATATACAAAGTTCCATGATTTTTTCCCAACTGTTTGTCTATCAATCCCAAAATAAAAATCTTGAATTTCAATGATGTATAATTTTTTAAAATCCTCTGAATTAGTATATATATCCAAAACCTTCTAACTTCTTTACAAGTCCACCTAGCATGATAAAATGTCCCTTCTTTCTCAGTTTACCACATAAATTTGATGTTTTAGACAATTTCTCTGATAACATATAGTTTATCATTTTATAAAAATTCTCCTTAAGATTATAACATAATATATATTTGTAATTTAATGCATATTTATAATGTAATGTATATTTCCCATTATTCCATCTGTATATTGTAACCAAAATTTTAACAGACTTTATCATACTTCCTCTTCTGCTTCAATGTCAATAAAAGTTTATAAATATTAGCAATTACATATTCATCACTTATAGCAATAGCAATAGCTGTTAAGATTTATATGCAGCTTTGTAATGTTTTACAGCCCGCTCTAAGCTGTTTACAGAGTCAGCATATTGCCCCCAACAATCTGGGTCCTCATTTTACTGACCTTGGAAGGATGGAAGGGCTCAGTCAACCTTGAGCCTGGTGAGATTTGAACTGTCAAATTGCAGGCAGCTGGCAGGCAGCAGAAGTAGCCTGCATTACTGCATTCTAACCACTGTACCACCGCGGCTCAATTAAAATTTGTACTCTACCCAAAGATCATTTGAGGGAATACCACCCAAGCTGATTTGGCATATAAGCATTTCCCTTCAAGGATCAACTGGGTATCAGCTATCATTCCATGTTTGATCTCAATTGAAATGTAAAGATAACAACCCTTGTTGGAATAGTGGTTTCAGTTATAAATGTGAACACCACAAACTGTAAAGATAATCAGATATTCAAAATATGATACCACCAAGATTTTCATATGAGCGCATTGCCCTTTTGTTTACAAGAAGTGCCACAAAAAAACAACAATAAAAGTCCAGTTTTAGTTAGAAAACGATCTTTCGTCTAAGTATAACCTGTTCTGTCTATGATACGTATATGCAGACAATCATCTAACTAATAGAAATTATGCCATTTCATCTGTTTTTTTTTCTCTTCATAATATAGCTAAAAATAGCATTTAATTCTAGAAATGCATTAAATATTTCAAAACAATTTTAGCTACATAGTATAGCTATGCAGCTTTAAACTCAATTGTTTGCTATTTAGGCAATGCCTGTATTTCACCACATCTTGTTACGTGGCTACAGATTTGATACATTCTCTTTGTTTGTGTATTTGTTTCAGGGCAGGGTAGTAAAGTGAATTAAAAGCTGTTTTGACTTTACTGATTTATGTTTGCATGCAGTAGATGCTGAATTTGGGAGAATGAATTCAGTTTCATTGTTTGTTTGTTTATTTGAAAGGGGGAAAGAATCCAATGTTTTATGATTTCAGAAATAAGAGCTTTTCATTTATGAAAAAAAAAAAAATCAATGATAGACTCTTATGTTCCTCTTAGAATTAATTTAAAACAGAACTACAAGCCCATGTATAGCAGTATACCAAACCACATTCCCATTATAAATCTTCCTTTTTAAAAAATCATGAATATGTTTTACTAGTTTCTTTCCATGAACGTTGCAGGATAAAGGAAGATAGAACAAGCTATTCCTGCATCTAATTACAATATGTTTCCCAACAGCTATTGCGAAGAATATAAAAGTTGATAACAGATTATTTATAGCTTTAAAGCTAAAACTACTGAGAACAGAAAATCCTACAAATGAATACGACACTTAGCTCTAGGAACAAAATGATGTCATGGACAACTTTTCTTTAAGATTTATAGAACTCTGGCTTGGGAAAATAACTGTATTGGTTTAATTAAGAAATTAAAGATCACAGCTATTTTTTTTATACTAGTGATAAAACCATATTACAGTGGAAATGAAATAGCCAGGAAATGGCCTACTTCAGGTATAGCATCAGGCATGTAAGCACGCTGGGTGACTTTAGACTAATAACTCTTTTTCAGCAAAACTTACCCCAGAGAGTACTGTGCAAATTATTTTGCTGATCTGCACATTCAGCTTGCTCTAGAAGAAGCATGAGTTACTAATCATTTCTTAAGTGTTTTTCAGAAGAAATTGGACAGCGATTTGTCTGACATGGTATAGGGTTTCCTGAATGAGCAGGGGATTGGACTAGAAGACCAGTATTTGAGGGGCTGCCACAAAGAAGAGGGGGTCAAGTTATTCTCCAAAAGCACCGTAGGGCAGGACAAGAAACAATGGTTGGAAACTAATCAAAGAGAGAAGCAATCTGGAATTAAAGAGAAACTTCCTAACAGTGAGGACAATGAACCAGTGGAACAGGTTGCCTTCAGAAATTGTGGGTGCTCCATCATTGGAGGTTTTTAAGAAGAGACTAGACAGTCACTTGTCTGAAATGGTATAGGTTCTCCTGCTTGAGCAGGTGGCTGGACTAGAAGACCTCCAAGGTCCCTTCCAGCTATATTCTATTCAATGCTCTGACCTTTAAGGTACCTTCCAACTTTGTTATTCTGTTAAGGTACAATATCATTCTCTACTCCAGGGGTGTCAAACTGGTGGCCTGCGGGCCGGATGCGTCATGCTTAGGCCATGCCCACCCCAACTCCATGAATGGGGAAAAACTTCACGAAATGTCACGAGTTGACATTTGCTGCGAGTTTGACACCCATGCTCTACTTGGTCTTCACCATGCTGTGAAGAAAAAGCTCTTGTTGCATCAAAAGTAGAGTTTTCTGATTTGCATTGGTTCATCCACTGTAATTCACTGCATTGTAGGAAAACAGTCTCTGCATTAATGGTTGTCATGCACTGTACAAGGACAACCACATTTTTCAACTAATTGCTGCTCTCTGCTCTCTGTAACCAATTTATTTAACACGCTCGTTGGTGAAAAGTAAAAGTGTTTCTTTTTTCCCCCCTAGAATTTGCTTTGTTTTATGAGTTTACTGAAGGAATAGTAGAGTGTTGATAAAATAATAAATGATGGGAAAAGTAAGGATGCAGAAAGTGTTTTTGGGTGGTACTGGGGTCCCGAATGCAAGTCAAATGTTATGTAATGGTATAGCTGAAGCCCTGCTTTTACTAAATGTTTGATGCTATGAATGACTTTTGTGCATGGGTTGCATTCAACCTGGTTGATTGCTATCTGGTGCTAAGCTTTTCCTGTGTCTTCGTGAGAAATAAATATATTATTTTCTGGAAACAATTAGATGAGGAAAAATAGAAGAAAATTAGTCTGTTTCATTTGTTAAAATAGCAGCATGGTGAGAATATTAAGGAATCTGTAACCTGCTGTATCCCCAAATATCTTAGCTACCAGAATAATGACTTGAAGATAAAATCCCAATCAAAAGCACTGTTTCCAATTTAGATGCTTCTATCATTGTAAATTTCCATTTTTCTTCAGCATATTTTTTTTTAACAAGCTGCAAAGACAAAACCAGAGAAAGAATCCATAGATTGCCTTTTAAAAAAAGTAGAGTAACAAATTAGCAGTAGGACAAAATGAGTATATTATGAAAAAGAAAAGAAAAGAGGAA
>JANHFL010002439.1:93795-109479 GCA_032468155.1 Oxyrhabdium leporinum | reverse complement strand
GCTGGAACCAAAAGGAGGGGATGATTGCAAAGGCAGGCAATGGATGCAAGCTACTCCTTTCCATTGAGTTGCTCCCCTTATATACTTAGGTATAGTACTGTATACCATAGTATATTGCAATATACCCAGGTATATTATTATACTGTCCATCAAAATACTACATTGTCCAAAGAGGGCAATCAACAGGGCTGAACCTATTTCAACAACAATTTGGAAGAAAAGTTTTGGCTCTCTTGTAATTTTTAAAGGTTTTGCACAAGACCTAAGAAAAAGATGCTACCGCTTTAAGGAATCCATTTCATTCAGACAGGCCTGAAAGTAAAAGGGGGTTGCTTCAATGAAGAAGGGAGGTGAGGGGGGTTTCTTTTTCTAAATCTGTCCAGAACCAAGTATATCCCTGGTGATCTGAGGAATGACATTCTGGCAAATCGTATGTTTAGAGATATTTTTCTTACTTTACCTGTAGGTGGGACAAAGTGAGACTCCTTCACACTCTCTTTCTTCAAATAAGGTGTCCGGGCATTCCGATCCTCCATTAAGTGCATCTTGAACAATGATCCTGTAGCGGGACTGTTTTTTGGTGGTGGCATTGCCTGAGGTATTTTTAAGCGTATTAAAAAAAAAAAATGGTTTTCTATCAAGGGTAGTTAATTTTGCACATCACTGATCTTCACTTCTATTTCTGAAGTATCTCACTTACTTCAGTCTTCAGTTATATAGGTAGTCCTCGACTTATGACCGCAACGGAGCCCAACCTTTCCACTGCTAAGCAAGAGAGCTATTAAGTGAGTTTTGCCCCATCTTACAACCTTTCTTGCCGCAGTCGTTAAGTGAATCGCTGCAGTCGTTAAGTGAATCGCTGCAGTCATTAAGCGAATCGCTGCAGTCGTTAAGTTAATAACGTGGATGTTAAATGAATCTGGCTTCCCCCTTGGCTTCACTTGTCAGAAGGTGATCGTATGACCCCGGCACGCTTCAACCGTCCTAAATACGAACCAGTTTGCCAAGCGTCCGAATTTTGATCATGTAACCACGGAGATGCTGCAATGATCGTAAGTGTGAAAAATGATCCCAAGTCACTTTTGACAGTTTTAAATTCAAGTGGTCACTAAACAAATGGTTGCAAGTCGAGGACTACCCGTATTGCTTTTAATAAAGAATATTATGTCGTTTTTATTTCCCGAAACCCTTGACGATTCTTTGCGCCAGTCGATCAGGCCCAGAAAAGAGCTGATTATGGAAGAGCCTCTCTACAGCCAAGCCTGCCCTTCCTAGTCTCATTACCGTTCAGTAAAATAAAGCATCGATGACCATTTTCAGGTTCGGGGTAGCTATTTGCACAGACGTGGCTCAGCATGAAATGATTTGAAAGAAGCATCCAGTTGGGCAAAAATATTACAGCGGAAGTAACATAAAGAAGAAAAAAAAAAGAATGTGTGGGGTCTGGAATCATTATTTTGCTCCTTTTGACTTCTTACAGTGTAGAAGGGCCCGTGTCTCCATGGAATAGGTATTCAAGGAAAAGAAAGAAAGATCCATTTTCTATATTTGGGTCATCTCTAGCTTTGGTGTAGTTTTCAAAAAAAACCACCCAGCAATCCACACGACATATTTTCTTGTCTAATGCAATTCACAGAAATTAACTCTGGATATTAAGGTTTAGCTAAACAATACCACTTTGTTCTCCAGTTTTACTCTAGCTCTTTGAATATTTCCTGTATATTGCACAAAAAAGACCCTCTTACATTAAACCGCTCTGCATCTCAGTGGCAAAAGTACTTTGCTCAGAAGGACTTTAAATAGATTCCGATTTTTTTTTATTTCTAAGCAAAGCGAGTATACGAGACAGAAGAGAACGAAAGCCTTTTCTGTATTCCGTTTTAAATTTCTCTTTTTAATTTTTGTCTTCCAGTCTCTGTGAATACCTTAAGCACTCAACAAAGCATGGTAAGTCTTTGGTAGAAAACAGACATTTTGCTGACATTTAACTGCAGGGCAAGCAATAGGTAGAAAAGCTGGACACCAATTGCCCAGTTCAGCTCTTCATATTTTATCGAACAGATTGCTGCCAACATCTGATGCGATTTTCAGTGTTGTTTGCTGAAGCTGCCATTCTTTTTGCGGATACTCAGTTTTATCACTGGCAAATTAAAACTTGATTGTGATTATGTTTGCAGCTTAGCCACTCAGCAGTTTATGTATTTGTTAAATAATCTTTTCTGTTTAATTTAGATGCGTTTGCCATTGAGTGGTTTTCTAAATTTCCAATTGTGCTATGTTTTTAATTGTGCAGCATAAATTAAAGAACTCACAAAATAGCAAATCAAAAGTAAATCCAGTGCATAACACAATTCTTTACCACTTAGTTTTAATTTAGAATCATACTGAATAACTATTTCAATGAAATTAAATATGATGTTGGAGAGGCTTTTTAATGCTACAACATTTCTTAATAAGCAGAATAATGTATGCCTGAATTCATTTTATCTCAATAACATATAAAAATCAACAATTAATTACCGTATTGTTTGCTTTATTTTAAATGGACTAGGATTTTTTTCTTAAAATATAGTGCCGTTGCCATTCACGAGCAATAACTCATTTTTTCCTCATTTAATAAAAAAAGAGTAAAATGAATGAGAGCAAAGATGAAAATAAACAGAAGCTCAGCCAAACAGGCAAAAATATTGCGAAAAGCTTTGTATCAGCGTAAAAATAAAACATATTGTACCAGATATGAAAAAAATGGTGAGAAGTCCTTTCTCAGAAAGGGAATATGTTTTATTGTTTGGAATAAGCAAAGAGTGGTAATATAATGTTGAGTTCAGATCAAACCTTTTCTAAGTTATGAACTTTGCCATGTGCTATTTCCAAAGATAGTCTTGTTAAATATCTTTTGAGGTACATGTGGGAAGAGAACAATACTTAGCCACAGCTTGCTTTTATTCTTACAAAATTACTATGAAATTCTCCCCAACAATGAACTTTGGGGTATGTCTAAATACTAGGGAAAACTTCAGCTTTCTATGTAGTATCTGAATTTATACATTCAGATAGAGGTAAGTCAATGATCTAAGTCAGAATATCTAGTTCATCTTTAGAATCTATTCAATCTTTCATACCAATAGCTATTATGATTTCAGCACAATTAACTCAGACATCCAGCTGAGGGCAAGGGTGATAAGTTACATTTTGTCACATTATTAAGTGGAACACTGGACTTAAAAGCTAAGTATGGTTGGGTTGGGTTTGTATCTGAATGAGAACCTCCAGGGATTCCTATGCTGAGAAGTAAAAAAAACACACACAAAAAGTCGGCAATGGGAAACCACTTCCATATTTACCCTAAATAAATAGATATATCCTTCTAATCACCAGGAATCAAGTTCTCTAACTTTAATTATGTTTGGTGAAGGTTTAGTCAAACCAAAGTGACAATTCCTCTCCAAATATTAAGTCAAGATGCACGAACAGAAATATGTGTGCTTTGCCTACTGCAAAGGTAAATTCACAGTAGATTAGAAAGAACTGGGACGAGAAGGGGAATAGTATAAAATGCAGGTTGGTACTGAATATGTGTCTGTGAAGTCACCAGGAATCGTGTTTAACTTGAAGATCTGACTTTACATCAGCTGTAAATGTGTAAGATTTGAGCCAATAGGGAAAACATCAGGCAGTAGGGAAATAATTGTAAAAACAGCTGCTTTCACAGCAATCAGTTTGTGACAAACTAAATGTGAATGCAGGTGACTTGCAATTTTTCTGAAATAGCAGACATCTGAGCTGCCTGAACAGCTTAAACTGTGGACTGGAGGGAGAGCAAAGAGATCTCTATCCTGGCAGGGTGAAAAGCTCCTCTCTGAAGGCTTTACTTGTATTTGAAAGCCTTTACTTAAGAAGGGATTTTTCATTGAAATGCAAGTAGGGAACTCGGCTCTTTGTAGACTCCATGGACAAGTGCTTGCTACTTCTAACTCTCTCTAATAATATCTACCTATGGCTCTTCCAAAGAGAATTCTGTAATCTCCTGGATCCTGTTCATCTACCCCATCTGCTGCCTTCTTTTTCTTCTTCAAGCAATCTTGCCAAGGATACAAATGTTGTCCTAGTTAGGCATCCATTGAAATTACATGCCCCAAAAATGTGAGCTTCTGTTGACCGATAATCACAAAGGGAAAAAGCTATGTTTGTTTGATTTGGTATCCATTAACTGATTTTCTTTCCAGTACTTGATAATAATCATCTCCAGATCCATGTCAAAATACTCTTACCTATTTTTTCTCACTTTTTCTAAGTGTTCTAGTTTCATACTCATATACTACCACTGGAAAAACTGTAATTTTAACTACCCTGAACTTTGGTGTCATAAATACATCTTTATCTTTCATGATGTTTTTAAAGTTAATCATGTTCTATATTACTAGGATTAATTTCTGGTTTATTTTTTTCCGGCTCATTCTCTATCTTTTGAAGCTAAAAATATAAAACTTTCTATCAACCGTCACTTCTTTACTGTCAACCATGAGAGTTCACTGAGCCTCCGGGTTAAGATTACCTCTGCTTTCCAAATTTGGAAAACTAATCATTGTTCACGTTCCATTTTTATTTTTAAAATTAGCTCTTCTTCATCTTTTTTATTTTCTTTTAACAAAGCACTGTCATCTCCAGTTTTGATTTCAGCTGTCATCTATTTAAATCCTGCCGATTTGTGTGATATATTCATTGCATAAATTAAACAGATACAGTGACAACATATACCCTTGTCTCATCCCCTGCCTTATTCTGCTTCTCCAAATTTAGTTCCAACAGTAGCTTCTTATTCAAGGAAAAGATTCATCAGAGGAATAATTATGTGCTCTGGCACACCTTTAGATTTAATATGTTCTGTGTCAGACATTATCTCCAACAGCATTTTTCAAACTTGGCAATTTAAAAAGTCTTAAAGTTGCCATGTTGGAAAAAACCACAATCTACATGATCAAAGGCCTTAATGTGCCACCTGAAGCAAAAATAAGTCTTCTTTTGTTCTCTCCAATACCTATCTTACGTTAACATTTGGACTGCATATCTCACTCCCTTTTTAAATAACTGTGCATTTGGCATCTCTCTCGTTTTCTTTAAGATCTTAAGTGAAAGTTTGCTTGCATGAGAGTTGCCGTGATGATTTGGAAATCTGTGTATTCCCTCAAATTTCCCTTTTATGGTATAATATCTACTTCAAACCTATTCTATATTTAGTGACCTAGAATTGTTAACACATGAGTTGCTTCTTCTCTTGCAGCTTCAAACAGTGCAGTTATTTTAATTGCACGTTTACTTTCCTATTGATAGCTGGGCTTTCATATCTCACCTTCTAATGGAATTGGATATATTCCCTTTTCTAAAAATGTTTCTGTAGAGAACCACTGTACACTTCCACTTCTAAATCATGTCAGCATAATCGTTTCATCTTTTTTTCACCTCATTCACTTCTATTAGAATTTTTCCATGTTTACTACTGAGTATTTCTACCTCATGTAGAACTATTTTCCTATGGTTTCTTAAACCATTTATTTTATTGCTATCTTATTCTTTTTTAATTCTTTTTTACATTCTTGAGGTATCTTTCCTAGCCCTTTCCTGTAGGAACTGGAAGCCTCAACTCAATTGTATGCCCTGGCCCAATTACCAAGTTATCCTTTCAAGTTTTAAAAAAAGCCACTAAGATCCCTTCATCTTTGAAACTTTGGGATTTATTCTGCTATATTGGTTTTCATGGTGCCCATTATCTCTTTGCATAGCATCTCACATTCTGTACTTTAAATTGAACTGACATTATGACTCAAGGTCAAATCTTGCTGGCATTCCTACTTTCTTTAAATTTGTAAATTTAACCAAGTGTTTGATGCAAACAATGAATAGTTTGTACCACAATTTAATCTGGAAGTGTCTTGGTATGTCTTCTATTTCTTATGAGGCATTTACCTAAATAAAATCTTCCTGTACAATAATTCTGGGAGCTTCCATTTGTCTAACTCTGGAATTCTAATGACCTTTTAGAAGTTCTGTATCTTTGGTTGATGTTGCATTGGCACCTCTTGCAATTTGCCATACAATGCTGCCCCATTATCTTCTACCATCACAGCTGTACCAGTTACATACAGTACACCTCAGTTCTATTGACTTGAAAATCTATGAACCTATCATTTATTGGCTTACTGCCAAGCATAACCTTAGCTATGCCATGTTTTTAATATTAATTTCATTCCCTTCTTTCATATGGTCTCATGCCCTGAAGAGTATATTATGTAATCACCTCATTTAAAGTGGTCCATCAGCTACCTGAGATCACTTATTCTAAAACATTCTATATAGTATGTTACATTTCTGCTTTGATAAATGAAAGTTGTCCATGAGTCATGCTTCCTGTTCCAACTGTATATATCCTTATCAAATTAAGAATTACTTTTCTGACATTACCAGCGGCAGAAATTCTTTTGTAGCTTTCGCCTCAGCATATTGTCCCCTCTAAATCTGCTTATAAAGTTTGTTGTTCTAGTTATTTTTCAGTAACAATTAGAGTTCTGTCTTATGATCTGACATACAAAGTTGTTTATATATTTCAGCCATTGCCTTCTTCTGGACTTGCCTTTGAAGATTTTTGTCATCAGTTGGCATCCCTCTTGCCTGCAGATTCTCATCTGCTCACACACACCCCTTTCTCTTGTGATGAAGTCTTAGCTTTGTCCTTCTCCTTTCATCCTTACTGCAAAGGGAGATCTGACCTAGAGTTCCCACTCCCATTTATGTTATTCTTAGGATCATTAAAGCCACTAAGTCCTCTCACCAAGTCACATTGACAAACTCTAGGAGGAACATAACAAAAGCATACAATATATGTGCTAGATGCATTCCTCTAGCAAAAAAACTGTTAGAATATGTGCCAAACAACTTAACAACTCTTCTGAACTCTTTGGTGAGCTTTAAGATCAGACACATTCATTTTACAACAGGCACCAAAACATGATATACAGGATCCAGGTGCCCGTTTAGAGTTTCATTTCAAAATTTATTTCTAATCCAAAACTTTACTAGTATTGATTAGGGTAGGATGAAACAACTGGAGGATCGATTCTGACTCTTCTAGACCAGCTTACCATGTTGGCAGGTGATAGGGCAGCGTGTCCATTCACTGAAGGGGGTCACTACACAATCTTTCTTACATGGGAGCAAGCACGAGCGGACGGTTTCTGGCTTAATGGATTCCGGACACCTGGCAATACAATTGTATAACATGTGGTTAGTTAGGTGCCCCTAGATTGAGTTCAGTTCTGGATAACTGCACAAGAGTCCCCTAAACCCTGACATTACTTTAGCAAAACGGAATCCTATACTCATCTAAAACCAAGTCACACTTACTGTAGGAAGACTGCAGGTATTACCTAATTAATTTTTAATTTGTTTTGAAACAGGAACTGTACAATTACACACAGAAATATAATTTATAGTAACTGCCACCATGAAATAAAAAGTACCCACCTACTTGCCATCCATGAGAAAGGACTGAATGCAGGCTATTGACAACCTGAGGAACCAATGTTGCTAAGTGCATTAGATGGACAGAAAACAGATCTCCTCAGGGTTTGTTTGGTTTTTGGTTTTGGTTTTGTTTTACAAGGCATATTAAATTATTTCCCTGGCATTCCCTAGCGAAATTGAATTTAGCAGGCTGGATTTTGAGGTTTTTTTTTTAAAGCGTTAAGTATTTTGCAATATTTCTGGTGAAGAAAGAGTGAGAAGAGGTGATTATCACTGATCTTTCCCTCCCTGTGCTATCTAGCATTGGTTTGAGAGAGCTTGCATAA
Source organism: Oxyrhabdium leporinum (assembly GCA_032468155.1). Taxonomy (NCBI): domain Eukaryota; kingdom Metazoa; phylum Chordata; class Lepidosauria; order Squamata; family Cyclocoridae; genus Oxyrhabdium; species Oxyrhabdium leporinum. The sequence continues at coordinate 101,635 of JANHFL010002439.1, read as the reverse complement.
ATGTCTCATCAGGGTAGGTGGATACGTCTGGGAGGGATGAATGAAGTGTCTTCTCCTTGTGGGCTCACCAAGGCATGAAATTCATCTCATCTGCCCTGTAAAGTAGGCAGGGACCTGTACTGGGCAGCAAAAATATTAAAAGATGCTAGAGATGGATGACCATTTTAATGAAAATGACAAGGGCATCATTTCAGATTGCACAGAAGGCAGTAGTAAACCACTCCTGTATTTTATATAGATAACCACACTGACAGACAAGATAAAGTAACTGATAATATAGTGATAATATAGTGCTGGATAATGGGCTCCTCAAAAGCTAGTTTGGTGTAATGATTTAGGCATCAGCCTAGAAACCGAAAGGTCACGGGTTCTTGTCCTACTTTAGGTACAAAGCCAGCTGGGTGACCTAGATGACTTACCAATTTCTACAATCCCATTATTTCTTCACAACTATAAGGAAGATAATCTTCATAAATAAAACTTCAAAAACAAAACAATGCCTATATTAATGGACGTCATCAGATGGATCACGTAGACATCAAGTTGACTACCTACTACTGATACAAAGTGATGAAGCTCAGTTATAAAAACAAAGAAATGGGCAGGGAATGACTATGGAACATAGATCATGAACTGCCATGTGCAAATTCCACATCAAGGTAAAGCAGAAGAACGAAGTGAGCTTGCTTCCACAATTTGATACTAAGCATATACCCGTCCATTTTAAGCAGAACATGAGAAACAATTTTGAAATTCTGAACCTCACTGATAGGGAACTAGAGAAACTTGAGGAATGTATTAAAAGAAGATTTAAGGATGATTCTGAAAAGAAAGAAAAAAAACCAAGATGTCAAAACAGGTAGTGGAAATTGTCAAAAGGAGGAGACAAGCCAAAGCAAGTAAGGAAAAAAAAAATCAGAAAGGAACTCCCATGCTCCCATGGAAGACTGGTGGTGGGACCAGGAGGGAGCATCACCATTCCTCCAGGTATCTTTCTGGACCCTTTTGTGGCATTCAGGACCATAAGCTACAGTGTCCTTCTATATGGGTCACTGTTCTCGCTAAGAGTTGGAGTTGGAGGCTTTGTATTATGGTGGAACTGTCCTTCTTGAATTAGCAGAACCACTTAAGGGATGCATGGGAGAAAGGCTGGATGGGGACTCAGTTAAGTGCACCAAGGATGGCCATTCTGTTAGTTGGATCACTGCATTTCATTTTACTTGGGGTTATCCTTGAAGAACATCCAGAGGTATCAGCTGGTACAAAATATAGTGGTGTGGGGCTTCACCAGGTAGTCACAGCACTGACATGTTAAATCCACTAAATCCAAGAAGAGAACTTTGCCAGATAGACTCTGCCCACCCAATCCTAACAACCCTCCTATCAGGTGATGTGTGGGGAAGTGCCACGGTGGCAGAGTTCACTGAGACAGCTCTGCTTCCTTAAAACAGATTGTCTCTAATGTGAGGATGGCTCCTACTCTCAAGACTTTACAAAAGCTTATGAAAACTTGGCCATTTCTGAGTCTTTAGAAATCAATTAATATTCAGCCATCAGCACTGGCATTGATTTTAACAATGCTGATGGAACTGTTTCAGTTTTAGTATTTCTGTACTGTCTCGTGTCTGCTTGGGTAGAGCAATAGATAAATAGCACAAATAAAATAAAACCATTGAAATAACTAAGACATTAATCTCTGACAGTCTTTATGGTAGGAACTAGAATACAATGGAGTATATTTTGTTTCAATCAACAGTCAAAAATTTGGTAAGAACCAAACATAAATCATGTGGCTATAATTGTGCGCAAATTTAATAATGTCAGGCTTTTGTTAAGTTAATCGAAGCACACTGTGAAATGCATTGTTTTAATAAGTTTGCATATTGTTCTCCAATGAATTCTCTGTATATAATGCCTTTTTGTTAACGTTGGTTTTTTTTTATCTCTTTCAAATTTATTATTCGTTTTTCTATCTATTTGGAAGCCTGTAAATGGAAAATGTATTTAGCTCCCATTTCCTTCAAATAAAAAGAAGGAAAAATCCTCATTTCATAAATTGCACTCTAAGGTAAATTGAATATTTATGTAGATACATAGATCTCCTTGAAGTTATCCTATGCTTAATCATCTCTACAACAGCTCTTAAAGCAACTCTGAATGTTTAAATTTTCATAAATACACAAATACAAAATAATAAGCAGGTCTAGCCATGTACTATTTTTTTCTCTTTGTTATTGTGACGAAATTCACAAATTCATACTCATACAGCAAATCCCACCCATTTCTACCATAGCAATTTAAACTAATTGTATTACATGAGATGTAGAACATAAAGCTTAGAAAAGAAGACAGGACAGAGGCATCTTATAGTTAACCATATTTTAGTTGGGAGAAAAAAACCCTAAAGAATCTTAATTTTTCTGCCATTTAAATCACATTTTTGCACATGGGTGCTATGCTAATCCTAGCATGATTTTCCTTGTCCAAAGAATGGATGGCTTGCTCATGTAATGTGAACCCCTCTCTGGTATCATGGCACAATGTATTGTGAATAGATAAAAAATAGATAAAAATGTACTGTAGATAAATTAAAAAAAAATAGATTCCAAAAGTCAGTGAGAAAAATATAATCAACTGGATTATGTTGACTAAGAAGCCAGGAGTTGGCGAGAGTTGTTAGCGCAAGCTTTCTTCATATCTTCACATTCACTCTGACACATATTGCTAAATGAGCCCTGAAGTGACCAAATTAAGTCATTTTTTTTCCTACGGAAAAATTAGAAGTACCAATTTTAGAAATCTCTGTGGCTATGCACATTAAATTCACATTATGTTAGAGGAAGATGTTCTTTCACTATTGTTTCTGAGTACATCGTCTTCTGATATTCCAAGCCAATCACAATACTCTACAACTTTTGCTTCAGCAATACATCTATGTCATTAGACTTCTGTATATAAGAGTAAAGACCCAATTATGTGTTAAACAATGTATGATGGAATAGAGGACAAAACCAAAACCTGATGAAGCTGCTGCTTTTGAAGGAACAGGAGGGTTTTGTGGGTTTTTTTTCTTATCAATTAGTCTCATTATCTTAAAGCATTTTAATTAACTGTACAGGAATCAACACAGCCTGCTCATTTTCAGGTGTTTTTTTTTTGTTTTTTGTGGGTTTTGTTTTTTTTTTGAGAGAGAAAGATGCAATAAGAATTAAAACTAGTTTGTAATTCTCTAGGCTCATTAACAGAGCACAAAAGTAATTAGCAATGTACTGATTTGGAAAAAAAAATGCAGAAACATCTGTATTTCTAATTTCTCTCAGATACTAAAGCCAAGCAGATTAGGTCAGCTGCGAGGCTAAATATCTTCTTTAGAATCACATTTGTTTTTCATAGGATAATTTCAATCAAACCTAATGGTGTGGTAGTTATTCAGCATCTTTTTTTTTTTTTTTGTAATCTGAGGCTGGAGCGTAGGAGCTATGAACAATTGAAATATGATTTGGAAAAAAAGTACTTCAGACCTCATGTGAACACAGCACTTTCCTATTATTCCTTAAAATAGGCTTTTTTTAAAAAAAAAAAAACAAGCTTGTTTGTGATCCTGAAGGGGGGGAAAAAAGAGACGCTTTAAGGAATTTTCCTCATTAAAGTTAATGTGACTCTTTGCAATATCTTATGGCGGCTGTTCCACAAAATAGCAGAGAGGGCCCTTTATTCACCTAATATCTAAAATACTTCTGGCAAAGTATTTTTTTTTCAAAATCTACAGAGTCCTAATAAATTTATCTTAAAGGAAACAATCAGTTTTGAAAGCATTTTCCTAGAATCATCTGGTAAAATTTGGCCTCATGTGCCCAGAAACTTTGCCCTTAGCAGTTTACAATAACGCTTAGTTACAAACGCCTGAACTACTCATACAAGTAGTTTTGTTTCTGATATGGGAGCTTCTCTCAGGGTGAAACCTGAGGTTGGAGGCGAGCAGAAATCTTAACACCTGAAATTAAGTCCAGATGAGGAGGAACAAGGTTTTATACCCCAGCTCAGAAATTATGCACATTGGGGCTCCTCCAGAACTCGTAGCTCCTGCAAGCAGGAGCTGTGCCAGATGGGCTTCCACACATTTATGTCACTGCCTGAATTTCAGGAGTAGAGTTAAGGCCTGTTTTTCCACCTAAGCTGGGAGAAAAACGTACTTTTGCCTATTACAAATTTACAGGTCTACCCGTTTTATGCTTTGCGCAGCAGAGACCATTCCGTCTATTTGACTGCCTGTTTGCCGCTTTAATGCAGTTCTTTCTATTCATCGCTTTAGAAAAGGAAGCATGGATTCACCAGAGGAAAAAACGAGGGGAGTTATGTGGTAATGAGGGTGGCCCGTCCACCCTTTTTGCTACGTGCACAATTCAGCAACGACCTCCTCCCATTTGTAGAGAACTAAAAGCGTTTTAGAGCGTTCAGAGGAGAATAAACCAAATATTATAGCCGTACTGTATACCTTTTAGCTGGGACCTGGCCAGAGTTATTTTTCACACAAAAGACCCTCCTAGTCTGTACTCCAACTCCACAGGTTGCCTTGTTGTTCCAATTGATAGTAGTATTCAGAGCGGTTAGCAAGGCGTTTTCTGAACACAGACCCCACGCAGAGGTTCCCCAGTATAGCTGATTGCAAGAATGCTCATTACACAGTCGATACTCCTGCAGTGACGAAGGAGGAGGACAAGGCCTTCCACCTGTGAATGAGAAAAGCAGCATAAACTGTAGCAATGGTTTCAGAAATAAGGCCGCTGTTGACGACGACACCCTGCCTACAGTAAGCAAAGTTCCAAAACCAAGTTGTGCATTGTGGCAGTCAATCAAAGGAAAAGAGGAATCATTAAAATGTGTTCTATCTATCTTCAAAACAAGTGTCTTCAAACTTTTTAAGGCTCTAGGTCTTGTTAGGTTTAAGAAAAAAATAATAATAATCCCAGAAACCTTGATCAGGAGAGAAAACACTAGTACAGGCAGTCCTCGACTTACAGCAGTTCATTTAGTGACCGTTCAAAGCCACGATGGCATTGGAAAAAGTGATTTATGACCGTTTTTCACACTTATGACCATTGCAACATCCCCGTAGTCACATGATCAAAATTCAGACACTTGGCAACTGATTCACATTTTATGAAGGTTGCAGTGTCCCGGGGTCGTGTGATCCTTTTTTATGACCTTCTGACAAGCAAAGTCAATGAGGAAGCCAGATTCACTTAACAACCATGTTACCAACTTAAAGAACTGCAGGGATTCACTTAGCAACTGTGGCAAGAAAGGGTGTAAAATGAGGCAAGATTCACTTAACAACTGTCTCATTTAGCAAAATAAATTTTGGGCTCAGTTGTGGTCATAAGTCGAGGACTACCTGCAACACAGCACTGGCACAAAACGAAAAGCAAACTGCTTTTGTAAAATGTAAATGTAAAAGTAAAATTTATATTTTCAAAGTACAAAACTGGAACTTGAATTTTACAATTATTTGGAAGGTTAAGGTTTTCACCAACAAATCAATATCCAACGATTGGGCTGTGCTCCTTTTCCTTGGATAAAAGCTTGGTATTTGGAATAATTGATATTACTTGCAAGTAAGATATTTTCTCTCTTTAGGCTACATGTGAAAAAGTTAGCACATCCCATGTTATCTTTTTTTTTTCTTTTTTAACATGTCTGGACATTTTGTAGAAGTGGCAGGTAACATCCTAGGGATGAAACCAAAATAGGAATCAGCCTAGAGTCACGATGTAGCCACAAATGGACTAAATCCAACCCCTCTTGAATGCCATTAATCTTTATGAGCTGTGGTGCCGCAGTGGTTAGAGTGCAGTACTGCAGGCTACTTCTGCTGCCTGCTAGCTGCCTGCAATTTGGCAGTTTGAATCTCACCAGGCTCAGGGTTGACTCAGCCTTCCATCCTTCCAAGGTGAGTAAAATGAGGACCCAGATTTTTGGGGGCAATTGGCTGACTCTGTAAAAGCATTTAGGGCTGTAAAGCACTGTAAAGAGGTATATAAGTCTAAGTGTTGTTGCTATTTATCTAGTGTCAAAATAGTGCTAACAATTAGTTGGATAGATTCGTGTGCATAGGCATGCAATAATAAATCAGTTTAATTGGAACTTCATATGTGGTCCTGGTCTTTCATGCTTGACACATTTCAATATTTTATCTTCATTCAAACAGCATATTAACAGGTGATGGCATTAAACAAAAAATATGAAAATTGGCAATTATTTATTCAACAAAAATTTAACAGATATGCCATTTCCTTCTGTGCAAAAAATAAATGCACCTTTGGATCAAATATCTGATATTGCCTCCTTTGGCAGAAATAACCTAAAACAGGCATTTTTTTATATCAGCTTTGACATCAGCTGGGAACATTTTCCCCATTATTCCATACATATATTTTTTCAGCCCTGTAATGTTTGGGAAATTTTGCATGTACAACCATTTCAAATCACCCCACAGAATTTCAATAAGATTTGAAAATGAAGTTTGACTTGGCCATTCTCCAAGCTTCTCTGTCTTTTCTCCTCCCTAACCCCCTAACTTCCCCCCCCCAGCTATTTCTTGATGGATTTACTGGAATGTTTAGAGTCATCCTCATGTTGCAAGGTCCACTTTCAGTTGAACTTTAATCTTCTGACACACAGTCTCATGTTAGATGTACATGGCAAAGACATTTCAATGCCTATTTGACAATTTCAGGACTTTCTTTTAAAAGCTCTATCTGGAAATTCACAATTCTACCCAAGGAAATATTGCTTGTCATGTCAAATCAGTCAAAAGATCTGTAAATTGTTCCTTCTCCCTGGATGGCAATTCAGTGGCAACTCAGTGGGACTTCATTCTTAAGTATATTTGCACGGGATGCCTTCTTGATGATTAAATAGACCTCTTGGGAACACGCAAGTATGTTTGCCCCATGAAAAGCGAAGAGAGACGGATGGACTCACTACAATCTGTCTGTGCTGCTAAGCAAGTTAGAAACTCCTGGTGGATTTCTAGTTCTTTCTGCTTTCAACTCTCCCAGCTACCGTTTAGAAACATGGCCATCAGGGGAAATGTTTGTGGGAATTTGGGAAAAGAGCAGAGGTGAAATCTAGCCGGTTCGCACCGGTTCAAGAGAACCTATAGGGAAAATTTTGATTGGTTCAGAGAACCGGCAAATATCATCTCCGGCTGGCCCTGCCCGCTCACCGCTCACGCCGCCCCATGCTCACCCCGCCCCAGTGGCCTTCCCACGAGGATGTGCCTGAGGCCCAACTGCTCCTGATCTGCCTGCCTGCCTGCCTGCGTAAGTAAGCCGCTGCTGCCGCTTGCCACCCTGTCGCTTCCCACCCGGCACTGCATCCCCGCACGGCCTAGTAGCTAGCTGCCCCCCCCCACGGTCCCCGAGCTTGCCTGCCGCCACCGCCACTTGCTTCACTTCCCACCCAGCGCTACATCCCCATGCGGCCTAGTAGCTAGCTGCCCCCCCACAGTCCCCAGAGCTTGCCGGCCGCCGCCGCTTGCTTCGCTTCCCACCCGGCGCTGCATCCCTGTGTGGCCTAGCTAGCTGCCCCCACACAGTCCTCGTCGGTTTCCACACTCATCCTGGAAACTTCAGTCTCTGAAAATGTCTGCCGGTTGAATGGAGATGGATTCTCAGGATCGAAACTATTTCTCAGTGCAGGGCAGGCTGAGGCAGCAGATTGCAGATAGAGCTGTGACTCTGTGAGCAACTCAATCTGCGCTTCCTGCTTTGCCTGATTTGGGGTAAAGTTGCTCTTTTTTAAAATAAAAAAAAATCAATATTTACAATGGTGTGTG
>JANHFL010002439.1:43959-55911 GCA_032468155.1 Oxyrhabdium leporinum | reverse complement strand
ATCTCTCTCCCCCTCTCTCTGTATCTCTGTGTCTCTCTCCTCTCTCCCTCTGTATCTCTCTCTCCTCCCTCCTCTGTCTCTCTTGAAAGCCGAGGCTGGGCAAAGCCAGCAAGCTCTCCTTGGGGCTCTTTGTTACTCCTTTTATTTCTTCTTTTTGGAAATCCAGGCTGTCTGAGGAATGAGCACCAGCAGCGGTGGAGGCTTCCCTTCGGGCGACTCTCCTCATCCTCCCTCTCCTTCTTCTCTCATGACCCACTGGCCAGTTATGGCAGGGCCAGGAGGGTGTGCACACACGGGGAGACCCTCAAGCGCGCAGCCACGCTCGGCCAAAGCACAGCAAAGGTACACACAGGGCAGGCACCTGCTTGCTTAAGGAAGGTCTCCCCGCACGTGTGCACACTCCCGGCCCTGCCACAGCCAACCAGGGGGTCGTGAGAGAAGAAGGAGGGGAGAAGGAGGGTTGCCTGAAGGGAAGCCTCCACCGCAGCTGGCGCTCATTCCTCAGCCAGCCTGAATTTCCAAAACGAAGAAATAAAAAGAGTAGCTAAGAGCCCCAAGGAGAGCTGGCTGGCTGGCCCAGCCTTGGCTTTCAGAGAGAGTGTGGGGGCGGGGGAACCGGCTGACGGGTGAGTGTCTTTGGCAAGGGCACTCTGGATTTCTCTGAACATGACCTCTGGGGTGGGCGTGCAAGGTTCGGTGGGCCAGCCCCCTTTTCCCGCTGTCCTGAGCTTCTTAAAGCCACAGCTGGGAGCTGCAGGTCCATCTCCCTTTCCATTGTCCCCTCCTCCCGGATCCCATTCCCACCCCACCAGCCCTCATGTTAGCGAGGCCAGCATTGGTCACGGCTGGGTCAGGCCAGTGTCTCGGGGTGGAGAGCAGGTTGTGCATCTCTTCAAGAGACCGAGGCACGCCCAGCACTAACAAGGACCAGAAGAAGCTCCAGCAAGAGTGAGGTGCCGGAGAATCAGCCCCGGCCACTTCTCCATCCCCTGCCATCACCCTTACCTTCTCAGGCCAGGAGAGGGAGGGGAGGGTGAGCAGCGGGGCCATCCAGTGATGGGACAGGGAGCTACAGCAGAGGGCCCAAAGAGCTGCATGTGGCTCTGGAGCCGCGGATTGCTGACACCCGGTCTAGCATATGGGATACGTCTGTTATAGTATCTGCTTTAATTTCCTGGACTTGGGAAGCTTATTCCATCAGGAGATAGTCTTAAAATCTAAATGAGCCTACAGAAGGCTGCCTTAAAAACAGAGGCCTTTTCTTTCTCCTCCATGCAAGTCGATGGTCTGTAAAAGCATTCAAGTGACTGCTGCTGAAATGTATTTATCACATCTTTATATTATGTACTCCTGCCAAAGACGTGGGGTGCTACAACAATCTTAATTGTGCACTAAGTGCCCAAATGATAATATGTGACCATGGGACATTGTCGTGGTCATAAATGGGAGGCTTCGTTGCAAAGACCGTATTTTATGCTGTCATAACTTTGAATGGTCACTAAACAAGGCGGTCAATAAGCAAGGACTACCTGTATCAGTGGGAATTTCATGATGCACTGAAGTGGTAAAGAGATGCAAACATTTAGAAATAAGCTTGACATCATGGCCAGGCCAATAGGGAATACTTTGCATTTGGTAAACAACACTTAAGACAGAGATTGTGTGAAGGCCAATTATACCAAAACCATTCAATTGTAGTATTGTAGTATAGCTAAGGAATGAAATAAGCTGAACCACTTCCTGGAAATTAGATTGGCTCTAAAGGTTTTTTTTTTGGGGGGGGGGGGGGTTGTCCCTGGAAAAACTACTTCCATCAGATGAAAGAAATCCTTGAATTGTGCATTACATAACAGCATCCACAGAATGACAAAAGCAGAGTTCTGACATTGGGTCATAAGCTGCATTCTTTCTAGAGGTATACTATGTGCAATGTCACAACACATGTACAAAGGGCTTGTGGTGTGAGATTACAATGCTTTAATTGATCCGACTTCTACTTTGCGTGCCTCCCCGCATCAAAATACCAATGTAGTAACAGCCATGTTTCTAAAAGCTATAAGGCAAACAAAATACGTTTTTTAATTATTGTGTTTAATCTGCTTTAATTGCAATCTACATGTCGGTAAAAGTAACTTTACCAACCAATTAATACAATGTAGCAGTACTAAATAATCTTTATTTTCATTAAAAAGAAACACATAAGAAATGATCGGTAATTCGAAACTACAAAATTCAATCTCCCTCTTTTTCTCCTTTTGGCCAAAAATGCGGGATTTCTTGGAGCCCCTGGGAGAGCGAAAATGGCTTCCTCCCCGGGCTCTGGATGCTAGGGAATCCCGATCTTCTCCCTTCCTGCGCCTCTGTGAGCGCCCTTTACACTTACCTGCATCTACAGAGGGCCGTGTGGAGACTCTTGGGAGGGGCAGGAGGGTAGGGTTGGAGTATGCGGGGCCAGTCAGGAGTGGGATTTGGGGGTTTGGCAATCCCCGCAGAATCGTCACTAAGGGTACGCCCGAGCCCCCACAAACCCCCAGCAGCCCACCCCTGGTTGGAACCCAGTGTAGTCAATTCTTTTTGTGAGCTGAATTAAGAACACCACTTTTTTTCTGATACTATTCGTTATTATGATATGCAGAAAGAGGCCGTTTAATCTACATTGCAGTTAACTGTTTGTTGAATTCAGATGATACAATCTACTAGCTAACATAAAAATTAACTCAGAAGTTTCATCTTGTTACCATCCCAGAGAAGAAAATGAATGGATGAAACTGAAACTCTCTGCAGCTTGTTCCTGATGCAATAAATTATAGTTTATCCTGGCATTTGAATGCAGCCTGCCTACACATGTGTATTGTGCAGACTGATATAAATGAGCACTAATAATTAATATATTTGATTTCTCTTTCAATCTGACTTTCTCGGCTCTCAACAATTCTAATGATTCAACTCTAATTTTATTTCCAGACAACTAAATGAACATCAAGAAAATTGCTGCCCAAAGCACTCAACTTTATCTTCCATTGCAATAGCTTTTTTTTCATCATGAATTGCAATCTGAATCTATTTTTTTATGGCTTGGCAAGAGTTTTTCTTCAAGTACTGTAGACTGATGAATGCATTCATTCACTCGGTAGTTATAGCAGCACACTTGATGTACTACCAGATAACTACCCGAAAGGCAATTAAACTTTGGCATCAACTTTGCATAATATAATTTAGCAAGACTGAAACCTAAATAAGTAATAGACAAATATCCTTTCAAATTTTGAATGAAAATGTATTAATTTCCATTCTCAAATTGCTACATAACCTTGTTGAGGATATTGTGTACAATATGCTTATGAGGAAAAGTAGAAGACCAAATAAACCATCTGCATTTCCCTCTTGCAGTTCAACCTGCGATGACTGATATCTCCTAAATAAGGAAAATAAAAAAAAGCCCAAGATCCATGTTGCTTGGATGGTTAGTTTCTATAATCAGTATAACTAAAATAAAATCTAGTAGGAAAAAAAAAGATATTATGAATTACCATCATATACAGATATCGGTACATTTCACCATACAGCTATTTAAAAAGCATTCTTTAGAACTAGTTGCTTTCCAGAGTTGCTCACTCGCTATCCTACTTTAACCATCTTCCTTCCTTTGAATGGAGAGCATATTGTACCATAAGGCTGTAAAATATCCAAGATATACTTATCTAAGACAGAGGTGTCAAACTCTCATCGTCACGGAGGCGTCACGTGACATATCAGGACTTTTTCTCCCTTTGCTAAACATGGCAAGGTCGTGGCCAGCACATGAACACATCCGGCCCGTGGGCCGGGAGTTTGACAACCCTGATCTAAGATATACAAGAAGCCCCCAGAAATTGTTAGGGAATTGCTAGCAAGAGCAATGAAACCATGGCAATGATGGCTCCATCTATCTAGTCAGAAGCAGAAATGACAGTACTTTTATAAAAGGTTGATAGTTGTTTTTTTTCTTATTAGGATTCTAATAAGAGCTTACCAAATTTATTATTTTTTAAAATAAGGATTATTTAAGACATTTCTGTGAAAAAAAATAACAAAATGAACTGGCATATTTCAATCCTTGCGTATCCCACCATGTTCATGGAGCTATATTAGCATTATCCACTTTTTTACTTGCAGGTAAAGATATTCCTCCCAGCATGCAGATATGACCTAGTCCTTTTCATGCTGGGAACTATTTGCTTACCAGGTCAGCATAGTCAGGTGACACCAGTCACTAACAACTTTGGAAATGAAATGGACAGTGAATAAATTTAATTAAAAAAAACCCTTTTCCCTGAATTTTCTGGAGCTGGTCATTTTGCCTGACTCCAGTGTCTAAGCAATCCATTGTGTCAACACAGCTGAAGTCTCAAAGTCACCAATTTAGGCATGCACAAAACATAAAAAAAAAGACCATCAGTATACTTCCTCCCATGTTGCCAATGCATCATAAAAATAGCTTTTCTCTGCTTTTGTAAGGATCTCTCTCTTCTGTGAGAAACTGTTGCTAACCCACTGGTGAGCATTTGAGACAGAAGTGGCTGAAAGGCTAAATAAATAAGCTAAGGTTTTACAACAGGGAAAGTTGTTTTTTATCTTGTCACTGAGGCAGTATATATAGTTTCAAAGATATATTTTTTAAAAAAACCAGGAGAATTCTCTTAAAGGCCTTTCTAGCCTTAATACAATTAGATCAATCTCAGTTAAATAATTCAGCTGATGTGTAAATTTCTTTTCTCTGGTGAGTATTCTGCTAAATTGGGTTAATCAGGTCCAATTCACTGGATATCTGTAGGCAGAAGATGCATCATTCAGTCTCAATTGCTTCCCTCCTGTTTCAAGAAATAAACACATCGTTCTTCTGTAAGATTTTTCCATCAGAGAAAAAAAAAACCCAACCCTTATGTAACTGCTTTAAGGAAAGCCACTTTTTGAAAGCCACATTAGAATTTCAGCACATTCATTAGAGTTCGACATTTGTTTATTCAGACATATAGCCCCTCAATACAGCTAAAATTGGATTCACAGGGGAATCTGACCTTGCAAAGCAAGAGTACTTTAGAGGGATATAAAGAAAATGAAAAGGCATTGCAAATTAAGCCACACAGTTAACAATGGAATCTGGTTTCTTAAGGTTACGGAATGCCCTGTTATTTTTTCTTAAGACAGAAATATGAGGAGGTAAATGAAATCTGGGTTAGCTATGCAGAACACATTTGATAGCTAGGAAAGTATCAGGGCCGTCCTTTGTAGCTTTCCCAAGATTAGCTGATAAGAAAAATGGCTTTCTTTGTATGGAGCTTAACATTTTTTAAAAAATTATTAGATTTTTTTTTTGTTTGTTTAGCCTGCCTTTATTACTTTATAAGTAACTCAAGGCAATGAACATACCTAATGCTCTTTCCTCCTCCTATGGATTAGAAATCACACTCTCCTGGTTTCTAACCTGATGTCCTAACCACTATACCAATACTGCCCAAATGAATTTTTAGAGGGTGGTGATGATAAAGATTTTAATTTAGATATACACACCTATCTCAGATTCATGACTCTGGGCAGCTAACAGTATTGAAAGAAAAATATAAAAGCATAAAACTTAAACAGCATATACAATACACAGAAACAGCAGTCAGAGGTTTTTTTTAAAAATAATCCACTAAATCACAGTATGGGTTCAGACCTACCATCTGATCCACAGACCCAGTGACAAAATCAAATCTTTAAGATCTTATGAACCGCTAGCAGATCTGCTACCAATCTAATCTTTGAGGAAAGATATTTCAAAGACGGCAAGAGTCTGACCAGGTTGCATTCCTGAGCAGACAGAACCCAGAACGTGATGTAATTGGATCCTCAGAAACTCCGACCCATTTCATGAAGTGTTTTGTGGATTACAATCAGCACCTTAAACAGAATTAAACTCAAAAGCCAACTGGTCTCCACTGCAGGTCACAGAGCAGAGTTGTAACATCTGCTGATTGAGAAGTTCATACAACTGCTTATGCCATCATATTCTGTATCAACTGTAGCTTTTAGATGCTCTTCAAGGACAGTCCCGTGATTTTTATAATGGACCAGTCTGTCTCTCAAATATTTTAAATAATAATAATAATTAACATCCCAAACCCAAGTTCTTTGGTTTGTTAAGCCAAAACAGATCACATTAACTCATAATCAATTGAGTACTAATCAAAACAAATTTATCCTGTATAATTAGAAACCTTTGTCTCCAGCTTACCTAGTCAAGCCTTTAGGAGAGAAAAGAAGGAGGAAAACAGCAAAAGGTGAAGTCTCTAATGTCACCGTAATTATGTTTGCAAAGATAACTTGGAAACTAACAAAGAAATTAGAAAGTAAAGTAAATTCAGGTGTCCCTTCTTCTTCACTGAACCCATAACTCTAGAAAATGTGCAACAATGGGTGGAACTGCTCTGCTATGCATGAAACCCTCAGCCAGAATCAGGTTACCTATGAATGATTTAGCACAGTTTCCACATATGAGCATTGGGCCAGAAGCAAAAAGCAACCAAGGGCTTCAGCAGCTCACAGTGAGGGAATTGCTTTCCTCACCTTGCTGGATAGGTTCTCTTCCAATCTATGAAGAGGAGATTAATTATAATTTGACGTAATGTAGTCTTACCTTGTCAGCATTACCTGCCTTGGGATTGGTAAAACCTGGCTAAATTAAAATAGAGAATTTGGGATCTGGCTATCCAAAATGACAGAGCCAAAGCCTCCCTCGCTTTTATAGCATAACTGTGCTCATTCCTAGTCTGTTTCTAGATATTTCCAAAGATACGGTGTTACCTACCTAGACCAAAAGTAGGGTGTTACCTATTAGGGCAACAACTAGTAGATATGTAAGTATCACAGATGAAGAGTGACCACTCTTCAGAAACCTCTAAAAAGGTTCCAAAATTCTTATCAATAGCTGTAGCTGTCAGAAACTATCTGGTTCCTCCTTCATGCTATTAACCAGTGGTGGCGAACCTTTTCGGCACTGAGTGCCAAAACGAGAGTACATGCGTATGCGCTTGCAGGCCGGAAACAGGAACAGCAGCTTCCTGGTGCACTGCGGGGGAGTGCCGGAAACCTAGTCTTCTGGTTTCTAACTCATTTGCACGCATGAAGACCAGCTGGCCAGTGAGCATGCATACGCCGGAACCCGGAAGAGCAACAGGCAATGGATGGCGTGCCCGGAGAGATGGCGCTGTGTGCCACTTCCAGCACGCATACCATAGGTTTGCCCTCACGGCTATTAACTACATGTGAGAAGAGCAGGCTGAGCTAGAAGGCAGAGTTAAACATGTCATCAGCGTAGAGTCATTGCGTTGCTACGAGAGATCCCACTCTAGTCTCCCAAGAATTCCATTGGCCCTTATCGAGCACTAATTTAGCTTTGACCATTAGTAGACTAGATTCTTATGTATAGGTAACAATAATAAACTCTTCAGTGCTTTGAACTCAGTGAATGATCCTGGTTATTTGCTCCTGACAATCTGTTAGCTGCTAATTGCTTTAGGATTTTCTCACAATTTTAAAATTCCCTTTTATACAGTAATTATTGTATTGTTCACTGGTCTTTTATTGTGTTTGGTCTTGGACCACAGATAAATTTTGATTGATTGAACAATAGTGGATTTTGAAATGGATTTTAAAAGGTGTCCATCTGATGCATGATATGAATTACCATTTGAATTAGAGATATCTTTCCATTGGGTGCTGTGCCTTATGGCACAGATCCAGATTCTTTCATATTCATTTGTTCATTTATTTGTTCAATTTAGACAGCTACTTGTTTGGCAGATTCAGAGGGTAAAAGATGATTTGGAGAACATGTGGAAGTAAGCCACATCTGTCTATATCATCTTAAAAGGAAATACAGACTTTTCAGGGGATTGCATAGTATAAATTCAGGAAGCAATACAACTTCTGAAAGATGAGGTGTCCATGTCCATGAATTCTCCCAAATCACTTTTGCCTTTGAAATCCAGATATTTGTGCAGCCCTGCTGGCATGAATGATGTTTCAGAGTACTTGCACAGTTACCGACTCATACACCTGTATCTCTTATTGAGGTTTTAACCCAGAATTTATGTTCTGTATTTCCACAAATGAGTACACAAATCCAAACACCCAGTTCTATTTACTGAATTAGATCCATAGTTAATGACCCTTGCATTATTTCACTATCTCTGCCTCCCTCTACAAAAGAGTTGGAACAAAGGCTGGATTGGATAGCGAGAAAAATGAGTGTGGTTTTAAATGACTAGGTTTGAATAACCTACTCCATGCAGCTTCCATTACTCTGATAGCAACGATTGCAAACGATCTGCAATCTCTAATGACGTAATGCTAGTAACTAATACAGTCCAGGAGCATGGTGTAAAACGGGATCATAAAAGAAGTCTAAATGAATAACAACAAGATCAGCAATCAGTCTTACAATTTACAATGGAGATATTGAAATGGTGTATAGTTTGTTTTGGGGAGATAATTATCAACAGTAATATGCCACAGACGAACTCTTAGTAGGGTAGTAATGAAGTCCATTCAGGTGCTGTGATGTGTCTATGTCTACAAAGATTAGAATTGCAAGTAGTGCTTGATTTACAACCATTCATTTTATGACCATCGAACATTACCGTGGTACTGAAAAAAGTGACTTATGACCATTTTCCACATGGACTGTTGCAGCATCCCCATAGTTACATTATCAAAATTCAAGCACTGGGCAACCGATCATAGTTATGAACTTTGCAGTGTCCCGGGGTCATGCGATCACCTTTTGTGACCTTCTGACAAGTCAAATCAATGGGGAAGTCGGATTCACTTTACAACTGTGTTACCAATTTAACAACTGCAGTGATTCACAATTGTGTCAAGAAAGATCGTAAAATGAGGCAAAACTCACTAAGCAACCGTCTCGCTCAACAACATAAATTTGCGGCACAGTTGCAATCGTAAGTCAAGGACCACCTCTGTGCAGACAGGTTTCTCTGCGATGCTCGACAGACACCAGAAAATGAACTCTGAAGGAAATATTATTTGTCAGATTTGGAGGCTGCCTATTTCACTCACAGAGACTCTGCAGATAGAGAATCGACACTTCAGAACGATGATTTTGGAGAAAACCTCTGAGAATACCATGTCCAGACAAATGGGTCATAGAACAAATCAACACTCAGGCTTTCCACCTGTCAATCATTTTCACAAGAAGAGGTTTTTGGTTTTTTTTTTTCCCTCATAACTGTGTGGAGAGTTTGAAGTGTTGCACTGTGGTTTTATTTATTAAAACCTGCAGCATCCATATCTACGCGAGCTGAAGTTGAAGAAAGAATAAGCGAGAAAGTGGCATGCACTTTCCTGTGCTCGACTGCTTGAGGCTTTCTTAATTGTCTGACTTTCCTCCCACCCCCTCCAAAAGCCATCCTGCTGGGTCTTGAGAGGGGACTCAGCAAAGTTTAATGAAGACAGGGCTTTGGAGCAATTTCCGCACTTGTGGCCACTGGTTGGCAATTGCACAGACAGTCGGATTTCTCTTTTTTTCTGTTTCTCTGCTGCAGATAAAGGCCTTTTTTCTTTTTCTTTTACTGCTTCTATTTGAATTGATTCTCCGGCACTGTAGTGTGCAAGGAGGCTGCCAGGGGTAGGGAGAGAGATGAAGAGAGATTATAAAATCCCCTCCCTTTATTATTTCCCATATACTTCAACTCTCCCAATCACCCCTCAATTAACAAAAAGGAAAAAAAAAAAGAGAGAGAGAGACAATGAAACACTTCTTCCAAATTATCTGGTCTTACTTATTTAGTCTTACTAAATCAGCTCATCAGCTCATCAGCAGGTCCGTCTTGAAATTGATCCACCATCCCACTCAACACCTCCGGCATATAATTGAAAAAATCTGATAGGCGTTCATGAACTCTATGGATGCCTGGTTTCAGCTTGCAAATCTCTCAATTTACTTCCTTCTCCTAGTTGAATTATCAAATGTAGCTCTGCCGCTTTGCATGAAATTCTGGGAACTATCCAGAAACAGATAATTGTCCTCATTCAGGGGCACTGAATTCATTTGGCTGCCCCTTCTTTCAGAACAAAGGTTTCCCTGGACCAATCTGTAGGAAATTCAACCAGTTAGCCTACCATAAACAATTCACACTGAGAGGTAAAAAAATATGCGAAACTGATTTGATTCTATACGCTTTCAAACTTCTCTGTTAAACTGCCATTGGGGTATAAGCTGCTTAGTTGCTCCTGGCCAAGGCAAACGTCACAGATGGAATGGGACATTTTAGGCGCCCACCATTGGCCACTCCCCCTTCATCCCCAACTACACACCTCAGCTGATTTATAGCTAGCTTTCTTCCTCTGCTGTCCCTCCCCTGGTCATTCTACATGGCCAATGGCCCCTGGCCCTTCATCCCTGCCCATTCACTCAGACACTGTTTGACCCGGCCCTTGGCTGCACGGGACAAGAAGCCACCAGCCAATGGGGGCAGGAGGCAGCAAACAATCATTGACAGGCTGTTGGGGGGAAGCACACCAATGTGGGGGCTGTTAGGAGGTGTGCACCGGGCAAGTGGCGGTGGAGGCATGCAGAAGTGATTCCGTGGGTGCGTGGGGGCACCAGACAACAGTGGAGTGCAGAAGCGATCATGGGGCCGTGGGGGGGACGACGCAAGACAACTGGTAGCAATGACATGCAGAAGTGATCATGGTGGCCATGGGGGGGTGCATCAGACAACTGGCGGTGGTGATGTGCAGAGGCTATCCCAGTGGGGCTTGGGGAGGTGCGCCAGACAGCGGTGACATGCAGAAGCAATAATGGGGGAGGGGGTGTTTGTACCAGGCAACTGGCGGCTGTGGCAAATTTTGATCACATGACCACGGGGATGCTGCAATGATTGTTGTGTGAAAAGTGGTCATAAGTCACTTTTTGTTACTTTGAATGGTCTATAATGGTTTTATTCTGTATTCTTTCCAAATTTGGACAAGTTAGCAAAAAACCCAAAAAAACAAATACATCTAAAAGCAGCTTAAAGAAAATTGAAAAGTCTTTTGCACAATCCTTGAGGGAAGAGAATGGCTGCAGAATCAGACTTTTTCATTTCAATGTTGATGTTTCCTTCATATGCTTGTTTGGTTGTGCTTGAAATGTTTCCTTTTTATAATGCTGACCTTGGACAGCAATAAAATATCCAACCATCCACCCAAACCTATATTCCGTATTTCTTACCTAACTATCAAGAACAATAACAAGTATCTATTAAAAAAGAAAGGTACCAGAATGATTCATTATTTGAAACTGGTATTAGCAGTACACACTAAGACCACTGTTTTGAGGGCAAAAGATGTCAAGGAAATTACTTGTCTGCCTCTCTGCCGTCATAAAAATCTGCTATTCCATTACAGAATAGAAGGTTGAGAAACATTTCAAGTCTGAAAAAAAAACAAAAAACCTGGATGCCATTAGACCCAAAGGCCACCCTGAAATTCCACAGAGGTATATGTGAAAACGAAATAAATGTTGATGCTGAAAATATAATACCGATTCAAAATGATGTGAATGGTTTTCTGAAGGCATTTGGCACGCCAGGAAACGAGACCCCAGAACAAACACGTGTTGTCTCGATCAACAGCTTTCCCTGACAAAAACAGCAGCCTTGAAAGGAAGTATATTTTTAAAAGGAATGCAAAAATATGCACGAGAGTATATTGTAGACGTAGGTATGTGACCATCACAGCAACAAAAAGGTTGTATTTTCTTTACATGAGATGTGGCTGTTAGTCAAGTGACTTCCAAGTTTCAGAGGGAATCACAAAATTCTTGTCACGGTCACTTACTATTACTATTACTATTATTACTATTATCACTATCACTATCACTATTATTATTATCACTTTTATTATTATCACTATTATCACTATTATCAC
>JANHFL010002439.1:26122-43859 GCA_032468155.1 Oxyrhabdium leporinum | reverse complement strand
ATTATTATTATTATTATTATTATTATTATTATTATTATTATTATTATTATTATTATTATTATTATTATTATTATTACGCTGTTGGCAGACTTATGAGAAGATGTGGGATACCGCAACAGGGTTGTGATCTGGGATGGGCAGATGCAATTCACTTGCAATTTGACCCATATCTAGTATCCTAATATAGTTTGAGTTAGGAACACCACAGCCAATTAAAAACAGAGAAGGGCTCCAGGGTTTTTTTGTGCTTCTGCTAGGAGGACTAGAAGGTGGAGTAGAAATGGAGAGACTTACGCTAAGTATCCATCTCAGGCTTAACTCTCCCAGCCAAAGATGCTGAGTCTTAATGCCAGAATCTGAGGTCACGATTGTTTGCATGAGAAGGAAATTATCACTCTATCTCTCCTCTAGCGGTTAAAAGTGACCAGCTGCTTTTTAAAGCACAGTACATGTAACAGGATCAAAAATAAGTCTGACTTTAAAAAAAAAAAAGCACAGAGATGGATGACATTACAATTGTACACAGTACAATGCAATTATATCAAGTTGACAATACCTGTCAAGCTTGTTCAGAGAGTGAGAAAAAACAAACTTTTTCATTTAAAAAAAGAAGAAATCCCGTTTTAACTGACATAGACTTGAAGACAATGAAGTTATATGGCATATATTCCCATTCATTAATGAAGCTTATTGTGTGAGTTTGGCCAATCTCGTAGTCTAGCCTAACTTACAAGGTGATATGTTTTACATCAGGAAAGTAAAAATGAAATAAGCTAATATAATACTACCTATCTAGGGCCCTGAACTGAGTGTACTCAAGATTTGAAGCTTTCTGCAAAAATGTTTTCACAAGAACCAAGGGAAAAAAGCCAAGCTATAAAATCCATTCAACACTGGTAGTAGTGCCAATAATTCCAATAGATCCATTTGTTAGAAATGACTGATAATAAAAGAAATGGGGAAAAGATTTTATAGATATAGTTTTTAATATCATTTTTATTCTCCAAACAAGATTAGTGCAAACATTCCTGAAAATATTGGATGTCCAAGATAGGATTCGTAGAAGAGGAAGGAAGAAAAAAGGAAAATTTATTAGGTAAAATATAGGCTATTTTGTAAATTATGAAAGGGGTTCAATACATCCCAATTGTTTAATAATAAGTTTTCCTTCCAAAAGACCAGTGTATATATGAAATCATTTTCTGTCTTTTTGTTTCCAGGCGCATTCAGTCTATGCTAAGATCCAACTTAGGAATTAATTTTGATCTCCATGTTAAAATGTTATCCTGGGGCCAAAAGAATAACGTTGTACTTTTTTTCTCTTGTTATTTTGAATATAGATTTGTAACTTTATTTTAAGACTGCCCTGATTCTTTATTATTTTTATTCTTAGTTACTTTTCTGGACATATTTTCTTTGACATTCTCCAGGCTGAGGACAGTCTGAACCTAAGTGTAGATCACGAATGCTACCTATGTTTTTTGATACATTCCAGCAAAATTTCATCAGTGCAACTTTTCTTTTATCATTCCCAAGGAACATCCACTCACCACACAGAAATCAAAGCTCCGCCTATTATAAATGGCAACATCCAGTTTTTAGATATTTTTTTTTGCACCAATGAAGCTTTGCTTGAACTCAGGGAGAAGTCCACAGCAATCATATTAACACAGCAGAATAAGCTCCTTATATATTCCAATTTAAATGGCTGGCGCGGTAAAAAGTCAATGAAGTTCTGATTAATAAGCACTGTTGAAAACAGAGAAAAAAGGGGAATAAGAAGAGAATGATTCACAGTTCACGTAGTAATTTTGCCAGTCTGATAATCAGTCTCGCTTGTTTCTTCTTGGAAACAATGTTTACAACCAAGACGCCGCACGCTTCTGATTTAGCTAGGATAAGATTAGTGATACCGTAGCATTCCTTTGGTTAAAAGCAGGCGAATAGGCCCTCCAGAAAACAATCTTGTGATCTGACAATAGCCACTCTATCAAAAATAATGAAGCCCTGGGATAGGTTCAGACTGTACCAAGGAAAAGAGCCGCTGCGACATGTTAGTAAACTTCACGTGACAATGTGGCTCATTCATTATGAAAGGGTTGGATATTGAACATCCAGACCTCTGGGTCTGAAACGCTGCAATGTAAATAGCATGTTACTCAGCACAATGTTTTCATGTACATATCATCAGAATCTGGGAACACGAATCACATTTGTTTTTTGTTTTTAAAAAATGTAATGTGATTGCAAGAAGAAACAGGCAGAGAGAGAGAGAGAGAGGGTGAGAGGTGTAAGCATTTGAAGCATGATGCTTAACAAAGGCAAAAAAAGGGGAAATTCTGTTCGTTTAAAAGATTTTTACTCTCCTTAGTTTTAGAGGCAGCTCTGGAAAATTAGTGTGGACTTCAGTGGATAAAAAAATTAGTGACACAGCTCATGTCCACGTATTCCCACCTCCTGTGTGTCAACATTGCTTCCTATGTCATTCAAAGGCGGAAATTATGGTGTGAGCTATCCTTCTAAAATGGAAAGCCAATAGTTACAACACAAACTGTTTCAACTCCTCCCCTCAGGACACCACTATAGGGCATTGCATGCCTAAACAACTAGACACAGGGATAGTTTTTTCCCTCGTGCCATTCACTCTACTAAACATCTAATTCTCACAATATTACTTATATCTAAGTACATTTTCCCATATTGTATGGCAGAAGTATTATTATTACTATTACTATTACTATTACTATTACTATTACTACTACTATTATTATTATTATTATTATTATTATTATTATTATTATTATTATTATTATTATTATTATTATTATTATTATTATTATCACCTTTACTACCCCCTCTTACTGGTATTATGATTATTATTACTGTTGCTTTGCATGCACACTGAGAGCCTCTGCATCAGAGACAAATTATTTGTGTGTCTAATCAACTTGGCCAAATAAAGTATTCTATTCTATTCTACTCTATTCTATTCTATTTCCATTCCATTCATATTATACAATGTGGTTTGGAGAGAGCACTAAAACCACTTTCCCAGTTCAGATTATGCAACAAACTATTCAGCAATGAGTCATAAAACCTTGAGGTAAAGCTTGTGTCGGCATGTATTGGCTACGGTTAGAAAGGAAGGCAAACGTTGATGTACCTTTTTGAGGAAGGTTATACGTTCTTAGAAAGAAATCACACCGCTGCCACAAAAATCAATTTTCTCTTGATGCTTCAGTATATTATAAATATATTGGTAACTGACAAAGCAGAAAGATAATTCTGTTTACACTCAGAGGATTGTCTCTTTACACTCAGAGGATTGTCTCTTCTAATGAGGAGACATGCAAACTAGGCATTCCCAAAGGAAAATGACAATGCAGCGGAGACTGATGGCCAGACAGCAAATTCTGGCAGATGAAGTCTCCACCAAAAAAGGGGAGATTGTGATGTTGCCCACGTGTACTTTTGACAACTGCTCCTTATGAGTAGACTGCAGGAACTGCATTTGGTTGGTTGGTTTATTTGTTGTCAACTTATGAGATGAACGACTAGGAATCAAGGGATTTCAATCAAGACCACAACTGCAATATAGCATTTCATGGACACAAAGTTCACTGAGAATTAAAAAGGACTAAAGATGGCAATGAAATGGGAAGAACACTGAAATTTGATTACTAATACAAAATAGTTTAACTTTGAACATACTGAAGACTATTTGTGAACCGTGGACTAAATAATTTTAAGAACTTGTGCCGTTATAGGTAGGTTGTGTTTAAAAGTTGTTATGGAAGAGGAACAAGTTCTACCAGACAAGACTGAGACTGATTTGAAAGTGGATTTTAAAATGACAGTCTACGAGAATAATTTTTATTAATTAAAAGGGATATACAAATAACAAATCAAACGAGTGGTTTGGAAAATTATTCTACACTGAATTTACAAAAGTGACCGGTTACTGTTTTCAAAGCTTTTATGATAAGAGAAAAAGAAATGAAAATGAAAAGAAATCAAGTTCTAGGATATTATTTAAAGGGATTAAGATTATTAAAGTAAAAGGTTCTTTTATGTATCTATTTAAAGCTACTTGTCACAGTTAAAATAGATATGTTGTTATTTCTGGTAATCCTTAATGGAGTTTTGCTGACCAAGACTGAACAACCAGTCTTTAAGGATTTGTTTATAAATAAGAGATGAGATATGGGAAGAAGAGATAAATTTGTTGTATTTAAAGAGAAGGTGATAAATTACTCAAATTATTTAACCTTGCTGTGATGGAGGGAGAAGTTATTTCTTTTCTTTTTTTTTTGCTATACTATTTTTTTTATTTTTTCTGCACTTTTTATTTATTCTTTTTACTCTTATTTTTTTTATATAGTTTGTATTACTTTTTATATTTTTAATTGTAAAATTATTATTTAAAAAAAGGATTGTCACGCTCAGAGCTATAGGTCTGATAGTGTCAGTGAGACAAAGTTAACTTTGTTTCTACTAGATGCTTTAGTAAGGAGTGGAAAATGTCTTACTAAAACCTGCTAGATCTGAAACCCCGCCAGTGGTGAAGTACTTGGGCAGCACCAAAGATGACGGCTTGCCTTAGAGGGTTTGTTGTTGTTTGTTTGTTTTTTGCATTTACACCTCCCTATAGTGTAATCTTTCTAAAAATCCAAACACCAAAACGAACACAAATGAACAATGAAAACTATAAAAATGAAACTGTGAGAAAGATGGACTTACTGAAATTTTGTAAAAACTAAAAACTTCTTCACACCACCCTTATTTGCACCTCCTCGAGGAAGGTACCACTCACAGTTTGGGAAGCCCTGCTTTAGACAAACTGTGGAGAAAAAGAAGTCGTCCCCCCCTCTCTCTCCCCCTCTCAAAAAACAAAAACTTGAGGTCATTTCCTGAAATTAACTGCATGCAAATTCAGAACCAATAGAATGAAATGGGTTTTTCACACAGCTCATATTTAAACTGTGGAATTCGCTGCCAGCAGCTGTGGTGAGCAGGGCCAATTTAGCATCCAAGCAAAGTTTATGGAGGATCTGGCTATCAATGGCTATTAATACCAATAGCTCTTTCCTATCTTCTGAATCATACAGAGGGGAAGGGATGGTAGAAGAGAGCTCATACTCTCCTGTCTAAGTTCAACATCTTCCCCAATGCCATCCCATTTGCTAAAGAGTGGTGCAATAAACTGGACTAGGGGAAGCATACAAACTAATCCAGCAGGATTTAGGCTTTTAGGCTTTAAATCATAAGGCTGGCCAAAAAAACAATAAGCTGGAGCCACAAATTGATAATATTTTGTTTTCTTTCCAAATCCCATGAAGCCCAAGCGCCTTGGCACTGAACTGCAATGCATTTCATAAGAGCAACTTTCTTTCCTTGGCCTTGTGCTACCTTATGTGGCTGTGTTTACACAAATACAATCAAGGATTTTATCCCCAGCATGCTTTTTTTTTTCCACTGCACAAATTCTACTTGTAGCCCAGTAGCGTTCAATCTCCCCCAACACCTCCTGCCTGAGGCCAATATAACTATCATTTACAGACGTGGAGCTAAATCCCTGTGGCAACCCACTGAAAACTAGGCCTCAGCCCTGAAATTTTCACTGCGGGAATCTCTCTTTTTCTTATACTGAGGCACTTAAGGTTTTGTGGAAGTCTGCAAAGAGGGTAGAATGATGTGCTAGAAAGAACTGATTAAATTATTAAGCAACATGCTTGCACAAGACGAAATGTGGTGCAAAATAAAGCCACAAACTTTAGTAAAATCCATATCTGAACTTAAGATGTACATCATGCATTCTTTCTACAAGATAGACAGTACAAAACATCTTGAATATTAATGCAGCATTGATGATGCTAGCACTGATGGTGTTACCTAGTTTGGTAATGAAACGTCTACAAGGAAACAACCAAGCTCAGAGAGCTTCAAAGACCCCACAGTGTAGCATATATTTAAATGAAATATCTTTTGAGTTACATACCATTGTTGTTCTTGCATTGGGCATACAACACACGGTTTCCTTGTCCACATATTCCATTATAAGGGAAACAGTTTCCTTCTGAAATGCTCCAGTCATAACACATTGGATTGTCACATGGAATAGCCTCTATCAAATGTGGGCGGTTCTCAGAATTACCAATGGAATCCACAACAATATATCTGTGCCTCATTTTGAAACCTAAGAGGGGGGGGGGGAAGGCAAATAGCTAAAATCAGAGGGAAGAAACAGTACTGAATAATTTCCAACCATCTTCAATCCATCTTGAGGATGAACAAATACAATAGAGGTAAGAAACACATTTTCTCACAGTTCTAGCTCATTGTCTTTGGCTAGACAACTCTGCTAACTTTTAAGCTGCCTTGCATGTTTACAACAAAATGACAAGAAGGTGCTGTTAAAAATCTCTCAGGTTATATTGCACATACTAAAGAAGATCAAATCATGCTTGTGCACTTTAGAAAAGAAGACTGATTACGTATTTTTCCCACTTTCCCATTCTCCCTCGCTATTTCTGATGTAGGAAATTACACATTAGCATGTGCCACATTTGTACTGAGGGAATGTGGGAAAAAGGATAGACTCGCTGGCGAACTTGACTGCTTTTCCATTATGTCTACATATTTGCATTGTTATGAAAAAGACTATTTAACTTGCTCAATAACAAACTATACATAATAGAGCTCTTTTCATGTAATATTCAACTCCTGGGGAAATGTGTAGTTGAAGAAACTTACTCCCACTTATAACTTTACTGGTTTCTAGGTCTATTTTATGCAAGCATATACCATTGGAGGAATCAGAGTGCAGGCATTTGATGTTTAAAGAAATCCATTTAAAAATAAAATAAAATCCACATTTGTTAAATAGGTGGAAAGGAGCCTATCTGCATGAATTCTTCAGTAATCAAGTGCAAATCAGAATTTGGCATAAAGCACATTAGCTTTGTTACCAAACTAGATAACATCATCAGTGCTGGAGGATAGCAAAGTTCTTCTCTAGCACTGATGATGTTACTGAGCTGGGTAATGAAATGTCTGCAAGAAAACCACCAAGCTCAGAGAGCACCAAGGACCCCACAGTTTAACTCTGATGTACAAATATTCTCTTCTGTCGGTACATAAATTTTAATCAGAAACTCGTTCTCATATGCGTCCTGGACTCATTTCATGACTTTGGGTTCCGAACCTTTGAGGCAGTGGTGTCTAAAGAAAAAGGTCAAAGCAGGTAAGATTCAGGTGGACATAGTGATATGAACTAATTACCACCCTTTTTGCATTGCATCAAAATTGTATACCTTTGAAAGGAATGGGGCTTGCAATCTGATGCCGTATCCACCCTCTCGTCCACTTTGACACACCCACTTGAGACACACCTGTTGGGAAGTGGAACACTTCTACTGTATCAGTAGGCATTGCACATAAAATCCTAATTTTAAATAGCAGAGCTATACAGAGAGTACAGGGGACCGGATAGTTTGTGAGTGTCATCTTGGACTGCTTTCTCATGAAACAACAAATAGGCTAAGTTAAACACCCAAATAGGACTAAATTTAATCATGGATTACAATTCTGATTTGCAAAATAACTATGCAGATATGCAAAATATCTGCAGAGCATCAGGTTGAAGAAATACCCTACATTACGTTGAAATGTATATTCAAATTCACCTTTTCTTCCTTGAATTTCTTGGCAGTCTTCATGAACGCAAGGGCCCCATGCTGACCAGGAAGAAACCACATAATCAGGAGGACACGGAATGCTACACAGTTGAGATGCAGGAGGAACAGGAGAAAGGCAAAGGTTCTTTTCCGCAGGTCTAGTCACTTAAGAGGGGGAAAAAAAAACATAAAAGGAAAAAGAAATTGTGTAGCTTATTCCTTCAAATCACTGAGTGTTTCCGAATTCAAATCCATTATTATGAGCACCACAGCAACCAAAGGTACACCTGAGTTCAAGCTAACAATAGTGTATTAATCAGAAGAAATGAAATTTCTTACATTATACGTGAGTTATCTATTTTAATGACTTGGATTTTTTTTTAAAAAAAAAATATTCTGACGAGGATCACAGTACCTGCTGTTACGAAGAAATTGTTTTATTAGATCTACAGTTCAGGACTCCATTCATCACAGTTCTTTCCCTTGAACCTGCCTGTAATGTTGACCTCTTGTCTCATTGTTTTTCTCTTTGATATATTACCGCCTTGATTATGAGTGTTGGTGTTCCATCTCTGCCAGCCTTCACCATGAAGCTCTCTTATTTCCTCAAAAGTTACCACTGATCATTGACTAGAATATCTGTAGGATTCTTCCTCACCGACATCCTCTACATCTCTATCCAAGCATCCCCGCGCACTAAGACGCTTTAGCCAGTAAGTAATGTCACTGCATGCATATCTAAAGCAATCACATCTTCTTTCTGAGTTCCATCACAGTCTACTGCTCTGCCACATCCTGATGCCAGGATATACCGTAAATGACTAACCAGAATTTTAGGAAGGGAAAAACGATTGTTTTATGAACAGGAAGGAAAATGGGACTCAAGGGTTCAAGGGAATAGTTGAAGAACAGTCTAATCAATATCAAACAAATAAGAAAAGGGTATTTTACCTTTAAGTCAAGCACTCTTGAGTACATACGGTAGTGCAAAGAATATACATTCTCTTTTAATTCAGGTTTGACTTATCCTGGTGGGAAAGATAAATATCCTAAGCTCTATTTTTCATTCTACGTGTTCCTGCTTGCAAACCAAGCATGCACACGATGTATACCCTCATGCAGAGAAGCATGAAATGGAGAAAGGTCGAGAAACAGATATTTTAAGGTTTCACAGCCAATTGCCATAACAATCTTGTTTCACGATGAGATAATATTTAATTCAAAATTAACAGACAGTGGTCCTTGGATACAAACATTACTTTTATTATTACCTATTTCCAAAACAACATTGCCTCTGACATATTCATTTAGGGATTGTAAAAGCTGGCAGGAATCCAACTTACTTTACTTTACTTTCTGAATACCCTAGTCCTTTTCCTACATGTTCAAAAAAATCATATAGCAGAAAAGTATAAGATAAATATTATCTTGCTTGTTTTAGCCATCAAGCTATTCCCTTTCAAAGAGGCTCATGCATTTCTTAATATGCCCTTCAGCATTGTTCTTTGCAAAACAATTTATCATTCTGGTAATTTACTGGCAAAGAAGCAAATCAGTCTCACTGCATTTTTTTTTCATCATTAACAGATTCAGTTTCAGCAACACCAAAACAATATTAGCCATGCTGCTAAGTGCTCTCGCTTGTTTAGATATAGTTTTGAAATGCCCATTGGCAACAATCTATTTACTCTAGAGTACACCAACGATAAATATAGCAAGTCGTATTAATTCTAGGACTAAGAAAAATAGGTAGTTTTTTTCTTCCCAAAATGGAAAAATTGTAGAAATCAGAAGAATAGAACGCAACAGGCTAAAGTAATGACTCTGCTACAAAAACAACATATCTATCTATTTTAATGCTACAAAAAAACCCTAATGCTATCTTCTTAGTGGAAGATAGATATCTAGCAGACAGCAGTATTAGCAATTAGCCTGAAACAAGTTATAAGAGTACAAACTTGCAAAAGAATTATTATCAACTCCAACTGCATAGCGTGAAATACAAGTGATTTAAAATAGGTTAACCTTAGTTGATGTAAAAATATAAATAATGGTATGAAAAATCCTATTACGGTATTATTCTCTCTTTTTCTCCCTTAAAGGCCACTGAAGACTCCATAATGGTGACTACAGCCACTTTATTTGGATTATTATCACTAACTTCAGACAGTTATTTCCATATAGAGGTAAAGTGAACTTGATGTGCTCATAACCCTGTAAAAAATCCTTCATAAATGAGAAAGTGCAAGAGACACATTTATTTCCTAAGCTTAACTAAGATATGGTCCATGCTTAATGTTCCAAATGTTTCCGACTCAAGGAATCTGCTGCTCATAGCTATGATTTCTGAAGCAAAGCCATCACGGAAAGTTCAAGACACAAAATAACCTTGTATGTTCAAGCTGAGGAACAACACAAAGCTTTCTTTGCCGGGTGATTTTTAAAAAAAAAATAATAAATACTATTTCGAAACCATTTTTTTTTAAATGACATTTAAATAAGAGAGAATTTCATATCTTAAGACATCTGGTGCAGAATTGCAGGGGCCTATCAAAGCTCTTCACCCCACAAAATCAAGCACACTTTCCAAGATTTCTTCTGGCACCAATAGGAATTCATCTGCAGTAGCAGTCACAGCTGAAACCAGGACCCCTTCTATTTACACCACAACAGAAATTAAACTCTTCAACTACTGGTGGAGGTCAAATCTTCCAATGGAATCTGATGGGCTACCAAAAATGTCTTGAAGAACAGATTGGCATTCTAAAACTCACCATAACGGGGGGGACGGGACGGACTATGGCCCTTTTATGACTTGTGGACTTCAACTTCCAGAATTCCTGAGCCAGCCATGCTGACTCAGGAATTCTGGGAGTTGCAGTCTGCAAGTCATAAAAGGGCCCATACTAGTTCCCCACCTATGGTATAGAGAGAGTGCAATGGCTCTCCATCTTTCTTTTCCAGTGAGAATGTCCAATAAATACAATTCCTTTTGCTGAATCTCCAAGCGGGAACCACATCACATTTGATAATGTTTTCTCTCTTTGCAGGCTCTTTAGTTCCAGGAGAAAAATGCTCTTAAATTTAGGGGGTTCTCAGAATCAGTGGGGAAGAAATTGTAAACGAAAGAATAATTAATGACACTGCCTGCTTTCTCTTTCCCCCAGTTATTTGAAAATCCTCCATGAACAGAAAGAGGCTGTCTATGGAATGGACATTAATATTATAATTGTTAATTGGATACTAAATACGCAGCCATTAGTATAAATAACTTAGAAGTATATCAGTATAAATTAATAGATAGCTGTCATTGTATAAGCTTAATTTGCTGAGAAAAACTTATCTGGCCTGAAAATTTCTTTAATTCTTCTTCTTTAATTTCTTTATCTTATCTGAAAAAAGTTTGCTTTTTTCTCTTGTCTCTTCTTTTTTTAAGCATTTTGAATTGTATTAATAACCTCTGGTAAAAGCTTTGCTTACATCAAATAATTTTAAAACAGTAACTTTATCTAAATTATTTTCAAATAATTATTTTGATTTTGTCCCCCCAATCCTCCATTATTGCTTTTTTTCTGTAACAGTTATAAAAATTAATCAGTGAAACGACTTGCCTCCAGAAGTTGTAGGTGCCTCAAGACTGAAGGTTTTAAGCAGAGATTGGACAACCATTTGTCTGAAATGGTATAGGGTTTCCTGCATGAGCAGGGGTAGGACTAGAACCCAACCCCAATGTCCCTTTCAACTCTGTTGTTCTGTTATTCTGTACTATTAACTAGTGCTTACATACGTGGACATTTAGTATAATAAAATTAGGCTTTGTCAGATTGTGTAATGAGGCCAGCACTGTAAAAGGAAAAATGCAGCTTTCAAACTGATTTTAGTTTCCTAGGATCTCTGTATGCCCTACATAAACAGCAGACGAGTTTACAGAAAATAAAATGTATGATTGGCTGCAGGGCTTCATGTTAAAGACTATTCTGCCTAATGGAAAAAGAAAAAAATAAACATAAGCTGGAGGCCTAGCAAGCAAGGAGTGAGGGTGGAGGAGGAGAAGCGGAAGTGAATATTATTTTACGAGGCGTAAACTGCAGTAACAAGCATGTCTTTGAGAATATTTGCACTTGCCTTTGAGGATATGTCTGTTAGTGCCTTTTATTTTAATTTGATAGGTACTGGATACTGGGAAAATGAAGGTCTGGTATAGATATGGCTTAGACTGCCATCTCTTGTCTCTGAGTTTTCCAATTTGTCTTCTGTGGAATGAGTAGAATATTGCAGATTCAGAAGATGTTCCTTGTTTTGCATCACAGACCTCTCCCTCACCTGTACGTAATTTTGAGTAGGGTTTTTTTCCTTGTTGCTTCAGCATTACCAGTTTATCTATGGAAAATGAGTATTTCATGATTGACCCATGATAGAGAATTCCTGATCCATAGCAACTATTCAGCGAGACCATGCAGAAATTCTCATAATATTGAATGTTCTTATCAGCCCAAAACGTTTGGCTTGCTTTATCAAATAAGTGGAAGGAAATCCTCACATGTTCTTCGTTATAACTGACTTAGCTAAACCCGAGTAATGATTTTGATGAAAGTTAAAAAAAATATTTGTTAAGAACAGATAATAACTTGGGTCATAGTTTTTGTTTGATTCCCACGAAGAGTTTCCATCTTAAGAGGGGCAGTTTAGCTTACAGAAGGGATCTTAATGAGAAAAGAAAGATCCCTTGGTAGATGAAAAAGCCCTTACAGGAATACAAGTTGCTTCTGTTTCTGGACTAAAAAAAAATATGATTCAACTTACTGACAGGAAAGCATCCTTTTTCTAGATGCTTGACCTTTAAGGGGTACGCTGTGGACTTGTATCTCATAAATGAAATTTGATTCGATTTACATTAAATGAAAATGAGATGCAACTAATCTAATTACATTTGAGTCATTTATTTAGTACTTTACTGACAGATTAAAAATTATATATTTTAAACAACTTCGACAGGGTTCTGCAGATCAATCCTACATTTCTGAGGGATGGATGGTCTTGTTTTTAGCTTAAAAAGCCTCTTTTCAAGTCTTGATTTTCTACTTTTTCAACTCTTGAAAAAAATGGCAGTGTTTATTTATATTTAGGCTACACACGCATACATTCATTGTTTCTAATGCAATCTCTGTCCCTTCACTTTGAAAGACAGGAAATTTACACACCACGCCATTTTTCTCTTTTCCAGGAGCTGCACAGTACCACCAAAGGCTGTGGGTGGGGAAGCAAGGAAGTGAGCCTGGGTACAACTACACCCTTTAAAAAAAAACAAAACCCCATGTTTTATAGTCATTAAAATTTTCGGTGGCTGCTCTGGATGGGTTATTCCAGCCTCACTGCATGTTTCATATATTTAAAAAAGCCTTTCCAGGCTTCACTCTTGCTTTGCATGAAGTGGCTTAGAACAAGGGTTATCATACTTCCATTTTGCTTTGGCAAATGATATGTGAATGTTTTGTGCTTCCTTTTTTAGAAGGGCATCCATTAAAATGGATGAAGAAGAGGAAAACCTCTGGGAGAAAAGGATTTAAAAAGCTCAGCCTGATTCTGAAAAATCCTTCTTCAGAAGCTGACTGCCCTCAAATGACCAGACTAGGAGTGTGGGATGTATAACAGTAGTTTTCCCTAATATGGATACCATCAAAGATGTGGACTTCACTTCCTGGAGTTTCCCATCAATATGGCTTTTGCAAAGAATTGTAGACATACTTTCCTCACATTAGGAAAGAATGGGTAAAGCTATACTTAACCTAGTTTGCCACTGAGTGTACATTTAGTGTATATTATTATTATTCTGAAAATTTTCATTTTGCTAGTTGCCTTACCATATAATATGATGTTTCTCTTTAAATATACTTTGAAGATACATTTTTCCCAAAAATGCTGTACCTTAAAATATTTTTCTAATACACTTGAAAATTTTTCTTCTCCTTTTCACTTTTTGATTAAATTCCCTTTTTTCTGGTTATTTTATTTAAAAAAGGAAGGAAAAAAGCATTGCCTCATATCTTATGAATTTTAGATGTACTGAACTGTATGTCAAATATTTTTTTTCCCATTGCTTGCTGCTAACCCGGTTTGCATGGTCCAATAAATAACCATTTTTAATTGTAGTTTATTGAATAAAGCATAATTGGCAAGGTCCATGCATCACACTACGCCATGAATAATGTTTTGTGCTGTATGGCAAGAAGGTTATCACTTTTGGAGTACAGCTGTTAGCATGGTACACACAAGGCACTCTTAAGGCTGATAGAAGTTGTGCATCTTTGCATTAATTTCTGCTGTGGAAATTAAGACTTGTGATAAACAGAGCTTTTCTTGCTGGAAGGACCAGGGGATCATTTTATGTCCAATACCTAAAATGAATGTCTAGTTTCAGGACAAAAGCATTTGCAGCATCTTCTATTTAATAGTTTTGGATCTTTTTTTAAAAAATGATCAGCAAATTCAACTTTATAGCAGATTTTCAGCAATAAAAGCTTTTCCATTGAGAAGCCTGCTGTACTCTAATTTTATGCCACTGTGGTATCAATTGTCTCAATTAATGTAACTAGCCCATATTGTTTTTAGAAAAAGAAAGGTGTACTTTGAAACGAGTCTTTCAACTATAACCTAAAAGATTTCAATGTCTATTTACAGTAAAATTCATTGTGATGAAAACTGTCCTCTGCAAGCTTTTAAAAAAGTAGACCACATGTTCAGAATGTGTTTGACACCCCTGTTGTAGAGTAACTAAGTATTCTATTAGAAGTTGGACATGTAATTTGAAAACTGGATAACAAATTAGTGATTGCAATCAAATTTTATGACTACAAGGAAACACATAAAACTTTTCATTAATGCTTATAAATTTAGCAAGTATAGAGATAAAGCTACCACTAAAGGTAACATTTTCATCCACAAAGCCACCAGGTTTATTTTTTAAACAAATTAGTTAAAGTACCTGCAGTATCTCGGATAATATAACATTGTATAGCAAGGATAGATCCTTAAATTATTTTATGTAAATATAAAGCTTGAATAGCTTAAAATCATTTCACAAAAACTAGGAGACCAGGAATTTGCTGACTGTAGTACATTGCTTGAGTATTCAGCAAGATGATCATAACTCAATAATATTCTTCTGCATTAATTTCCCTTTTAATTGAAGTTTGTATCTGCAGCAAGCTTATCTTTCTTTGCTTGTGTTACCCCTGCCACTTTCCCCTCTCCCCCAGCATCAATTATGAGATTTCATTTTGGATACCTTCATTCTTGTTAAGGAGAGAGTCACCTGTTTGTTTTGTCTGAATAAATGTTTTGAGTGCTTTGTGCATAGAGTTTCTGTCTTAGTGTGTGGAGCTTAATTGTTTACTGATTACTGTAGACTTTGCTTTGGAATCCAAGGTGTGCACCAAGGTGTAAGGGTCTCTCAACATTAGCAACGCTAAGATGTGTGGACTTCAACTTCCAGAATTTCCCAGCCAGCATGAGACTGGTTTAGATGGAGGTGTGGTTGGATGAGAGTTAACCAAACTTCCGAATTAGCAACTTGGAATGCACCACAGTCACTCCCAAGAGAACTTCATTTTCTAGTTACACAAACATGGAAAGAGGGATGGGCCTAGTGATATTATGAAGGAACTAAATTCTATATATTTAAATTGCTTTTCTGTTTTTATCAGTTCAAATATATCCTGTAGAGAAAGGGCATTTGAGGAGTTTTCTTCTAGGTGAAGGACTATAGATTATTCAGATTCTTTCCATTCTTTTCATCTTCATGACAGTTTTTTCCCCCTCTAAGTTTCTTTTAACTCTTCCCTCAGAAGTACATTTAATTTTGCAATGTGTAGACATAAAGTTGAATATTCACGTATAAAAAATCATATTCACATATAAAAACAATTTTACCTACCCATGTTACAGGCATAATAAATTCTACACTGTTCTCTACAGCTAGTATTTGATTGTCTTTCCTGTCCTTCTTTTTAAAAGCTTTTAGTTCTCATACCTTTTTCAAAATATCTACTATACGAAATAATGAGGGAGTTAGAAGTTCAACTATAATCCTACATTTCAAATATGATTGCTGAGCCTGCCAAGTAGAGCAAAATATTATTAAACCTGTAATATGTAATATATTTAGCCTGGTATTCTAATCCTTCTGTAGACCGTTTGGATAAAGCTCATGGGTCACAATTTGAGAATAAAGATGAAAAAAAAATCAAGAGCCTTCCCACCCTTGCATCTAATTGTAGTAAGAACATGTTTTGGCAACTTTTTTTATTTTAAGGTGAGTCCGTGATACTGGTTTCACCTCATTCTAATCCCATGAGTGAGACAAGCTTAAGTCAACTAGCTATTTGAGGTTTGTAGTGATATTTCCTCTTAGACTGATAGCAGTGTTTGAAATCAAAAACATTTCACCCACTGTTCCAGTGATGGCCCAGTCGGATGGCCAGTGAAGGGCAGAGCAGATTGGTGCTATTGGCACGTTAGGTTGATGTGATGGAGTGATGGCACCATCCTTCTCCTTGGATCCTGGGCCTTTTTGCCTGCTGCCATTCTTTTTTTTTTGCCCTCTGGATGAAAAGAGCTAGGCACAGGTATATCAGTTTTTAGCAGCATCCCTCAGTCCACCAGATAATTGAGTGGCTAAGAAAAAGGAAAGTGAGACAGAAGAGTGGTTCTCTCCAAAGCTAGCAGCAAACTTGCTTTTATATAGGTTTAACACTTCTGGAAGAAGGCTAAACCTACTATCAAGACCAGCCCTCCAGACAGCTGATTGAGGAAACTGGCTCTTTCAATTGATGACACAGCTTTCCCGGTTTTGACAGATATACTTTCCTGCTTTCATCCAGACAGGGTCAAAGGAGAGGCCAGTCGGACACCTGTTGAAACTTACCCCCTCCTCCATCATTGTCCTGACTGGTAAATCATTTCCTTCTAGCTATGTTATTCAGAAAGTGGGAAGACACCAAAGCCACAGGATTTTCCCAATTGCTTTGCTTATCTGCCCCGTGTATGTGAAATTGGAACACAAGGTTTTGGCAGAAAGCCAAAATAGAGACTATAAATGCAAAACAGAGACTAGCTATTTTCTACCAAGATGGATAGATAATACTTTAACTTAGCAGTGAGGCAGTGAAGCAAGCTCTTACAAAATGATTCTGAAAATACAAATGCCTGGTTGAGTTTAAATTCAGTGCCCAGGATTCGGGCAGTACAGTAGATCGGGATCCCCAACCCCCCATCCGTAGACAGGCACCTGTTTGTGGCATGCCAGAAACCAGTCCGCGCAAACAAACGAAGACCCATCTATGGGATGCAGGCAGCACACAAAACCACGCCCCCCTCCCAGTCCGTGGGAAAAAAAAACTTCTCCATGGAACCGGTCCCAGGTGCCCAAAAGGTTGAGGGCCATTGCAGTATAGGACATTTCTGAATAAATGCTTAAAAGTTGTTCTACAAGGAATCTCTCTGCATATCTATTTAGTTGGCATACTTCCTGGTATTAAAATTATTTACCTACAGCAACACATTTCAAATTCATAGGGTTAGGAATTACTCAAGGAATTCTGAATTTAAATTGATTGTGTGTGCAAACCCAATGAGTATGGGGTGAAAATAGGATTCACTGAGCAAACCTAGAATTTTTTTGAAGTAGCAGCAATAATGTATGATTAATGTTGCGCTAATGGCCATCAAGGAGAAGCCAAATGTGTTTTGTGTTTTTAGATCAGCTGAAGATTTTATTTTTTGTTTTAGTTTTTAACTCCATTTCTTTCACTCATTTGTAATTCTTAAATAAAGTCAAATATTGAAATCCATATTAAATTTAGTATGATGAAAAAATACATTTTTTTTCCAAATTCTTTTTGCTTTATTTTCAGTCAGACTGAAAAACGGGGTTTTTTTCCCTACGCCAAAAGCAATAACTGTGGTGCAATCATCACTAGGTATTTCTTCAATAAAACCCTTTCATCCCAGAGAGTTACAGTGAGCTTTTATATGAAGATGTTTATGTATTTTTTCTACGACAG
>JANHFL010002438.1:498222-516242 GCA_032468155.1 Oxyrhabdium leporinum | reverse complement strand
CTCTCTCTCTCTCTCTCTCTCTCTCTCTCTCTCTCTCTCTCACACACACACACACACACACACACACACACACATTACTTGGCCACCTTGAAAGTGCAAGAACACCACCTTCCAACCCACAGAATTTCTCCCTTAATGTTTTTCTCCTTTGAAAGGATTTCTGAAGCAATTCTCTTTCATCAAAGAAAAAAGTATGCAAGAAAATATCAAAGCATTGGACATTCTGCTGAGAACACAAGATCTCTCAGCTTTGGTGTACTGTGAACTATCCATCCCACTCACCTCCATCTCCCTTTCTGTTATGATCAGAACCAGTCCCACTCTCTCCTGAAGAAGAACCCGACTCACTTTTTAGTCCTGTCTCTTCAATAACAGTAGCAATCTTATTATGGATGGCAGCCAACACTGATATAGCAGACACTGAAGTGCGAAGCTGTCTTTTTCAAGACCAGTAGTTTGGAACGGATGCTCTCAAATGATTTTTTTCTGAAAGAAGGGATGTCTGCCGTGATTGGCGTGTTAAATATAAAATATAGCTATTATCTTCTTTAGAGTTGTCCTTTCCCGGAATCAGAAGCAATCCTTTATGACAAATTATGCCAGGCCAAGCCTGCAGAAATATTGTCAATTGTCAGCCCATTGTTACAGATGGGGTCCGGTCTGCTCCACTGGTGTCTGCTGGTTTATTTGTTTGACTTGACCTAAGTGGCCACTCATCTCAAGCAGCTGATTCTTGCATTGCTTTTGTTTTTAATTTATGGAATACCATCTCTCCCAAAACACCGTACCATGTCTATCCTGTATCAATCAATCAGGATAGAGCTGGAAGGGACCTCGGAAGCCTCTTAATCCAATCCCCTGCTCAAGCAGGAGACCCTATACCATTTTTAATTCTGGGGAGGATGACTCTGCTTCGTGTGATGAAATGGCTTTTAATGCACTTAAGGAAAGGTAATGTATTTGTCCTTCAAGTGTCCCAAGACATTTGAATGTATGGACTGCAATAGAGTAACACACTTATTCTGCCGGAGCCTACCTGGAACTGTAATGGAGCCTGTTATTTATGTGTGTGTGTATGTATATATATGTATGTATGTATGTATGTATGTATGTATGTATGTATGTATGTATGTACGTACTGTAACTATAATAGCACAACTCAACACTGATTAGAAGAAGACTGCTTCAGGTCTTGTGTGAGAGCAACACCTCTCTGCTGCTCATTAAAGTGATTATTGTTTTCCCCAAGTGTCTACTCTATACTGTAGCTGCTTTAAGTGTCAATCACATTCACAGGAGGTCTGAAACATATTTTCCTAAACAAATTCAAACTGTGTAAAGCCCTAAGATATTTCTTTTTTTTTCTTTT
This sequence comes from Oxyrhabdium leporinum, assembly GCA_032468155.1. Classification (NCBI taxonomy): domain Eukaryota; kingdom Metazoa; phylum Chordata; class Lepidosauria; order Squamata; family Cyclocoridae; genus Oxyrhabdium; species Oxyrhabdium leporinum. Next base: position 514,873 of record JANHFL010002438.1, on the reverse strand, counting down.
CTTTTCTTTTAAAGGCTCTTTATACCTGCCCTGTCTGTTTTCAGACGGTCACGAGCAAACAAACTGATAGAAGATTTGTGAATTAACGAAATAAAGACATGAGGGAACAGTCCCTCCTGGCCCCAAAAGAGGGATTTCTAGCCAGTCCCATCATGTGAGCAGGAGAAAGAGTTCTTGCTCATGGTATCCAGAAGTAAGAAAAGGGAGGTTTTGAAGGAGATTCTCAGATGCTCATACAAATAGAGACATTTCTGAAAAGAACAAGAGACATGGGGGGAAAAAATCATCCCTCCCACCCAAAAATCTAGTTTATGACATGACATGGGTGTGAAAAAGAAATGCCAGAATTTGAATCCTGATTTAATTATCAGTGTGCCTTGCACTTTGTACACATAGTTGCTGAAATTCTTACATTGCTATGGAATGCAAAAACAATTCTATCGGATGAAAAAAAAATTAATCAGTGACTCAGCAGTTTCCTATCTCTAATTGTTGGCAATGTATAGAATCTGGCTGTAGCAAACAGCGAGGTCGTTTGGCAGAACAACAAGTCAGCTGCAGGCAGGGCCAGACTGCAAAGGAACCATTTATTCTTGGACTAGTAAATGCTGTGCAAAACAGGGACATTTCTTTGCAATCACCAATGGTGCTGTTTCCAGTAATTCTGCCATTTTTCTTCATGTGGTTGGGCCAAATCAGGGACAAAGTGGCCAAGCGCAAGGTAGGACAGGGTTTCTGTGGTTTGAAAGCATTTGCAGCAGGGCCAACTTGGTATGAGTTGGGATTCGCTTTTCCATCCTAAACCCTTCAAGACCAACTTGGTATGAGTTGGGATTCTCTCTTCCATCCTAAACCCTTCAAGATGTGGGAGCCCTGGCAATAGAAATGGCCAAACAGATTGCCAGCAGCAAGATACAGCCCTGTGATCAATTTGGGTGCTGCCAGGAGACCACGTATGGTGAAGCCACCCTGATTCATGCCGTGTTTTGCTGGAGTCAAGATGCTGCCAACTTCCATTGAAAGCCTTTCTATTTCTCTCTCTCTCTCTCCCCCAACCCCCCGCTTCTTTCTTCAAGTTTAAATCTGAGGAAAAATCCTTTCTGAAGGAAATGATGTTATCACTGTCATTGGACTGACGATATAATGTAGTATTCTAGGTTTGCACATCATGGTCTATTTATCCATCGGTTATGGAGGAAGCCACAATTACTCAATAGATGCTTTTACATGCTGTGTTAATCTGCCAACCACGTTTTACCAGGGACAGGTTTCAAACAGCCTGCTATGCCCAATAGAACTGAGCTGTATCAATGGCATGTTGGAACCCAGACTTTGCCTCCCAAGATGCCTCCTTAAAGAGAACACCATCTCTTTCAAAATAAATGGGCCCAGCAGCATGTACTTTGGTGACGGTGATTTGGTTCAAAGATCTGGTTCAAAGATGCCAATCTGGAACTACTCAGCCAAACAGATAGCAGCATGCCAAGGAAAAGCAGAATAGGGAAAAGATTGTGCTCACATGTTTGTGCCAAATCCTTCAGCTGTTCCTCTTCCTGTATGGTTTCCTAAATAGAGGAATTCATCTCCAGATGTTTACAAAGTAAGTGGAGCAATAGTAGGGGAAGCTTGGAACAGCTGGCCTTATTTAGAAACTTTGAAAGTTAGTTTTTTCCACAACAGCCTTGTCCCTGACTCATTTATCATTCCATTTTTACACACACATACACAGCAAAAAGCCTATTCAATTATTTACTCGGTTTTGTTTCCTTCTAAGATAGACATACATGGGCCTGGTTCTTAGGTTGACCCAAACCATAATGTATGGTAGTTAGCCTTGTGCAATGCATAAATCCAGTTACTTGCCGTTTGCTCAACAGAGCATTATTAAAATGAATCGGGACTTCCTAGGATCATTTCAGAGATTCCCTTAATCATCCAGAGAGGCCTTTGGAAAAGATGGTAGGTCTCTGGAGAACGTGAGGAAGGAAACTTTCCTTGAAGAGCTAGATCACAGTGCTTGGTCTTTGTCACTAAGATGTTGGATGCAATGGCAGGGCAGCTGGATGGTTGTGTCTGCTAGTGAGAAGATTAAAACACAAGGAGCCTGAATGTCCTTTTTTAGGGATTGCGATGCCCGGGCGAATGTCTTAAATTCAGGCAGTATGTTAATCTCTGCATATGAAAGAATGATTTCAGTCTTCTGCAACCTGTTGATTTTGCTGACTTGAAATTCTAGGAGTTGAAGTCCTAATAGGAATAGGAGAGCCCAGAAGGAAGTAGGCTCAGCTATTACTGTTGTTAGCCATCCTGCATTGTATTTCACAAAATGGACCGTCATATAAATCATTTCAATGAATAAATAACATCCTAAATGCTTTTTAGAAAGAGATGATGTACGAGGGATCTGCAAGTTCCTACTTCTTTCACCAAAATATAAAAGCATCACACTTTGGGGTATGCCTGGGACATCCTGATGCACAAAAAGGGAAGATCCTGTGTCCCCGTGGCTTGATGCTGCTTTTGCATTTGCTCCCACTACAGATGCTGCAGAATCCTTAATAACTTTGCTGATGTACATCAAATTAAGATTCGTTTGATCATCGTTCATTGAAAGTGCAATTGACTGATGTCTATGGAGATTCTCAGTCATCCAGCTCATGTTCGTCTAGAACTGCATGAATACACCGATGCCGTACTCTCTTGCATCAAAGTGTGCACAGACAACGTAACAGTGGACAAGTGCATCAGAGTCTATGAGAATTGTAAACCCTGGATGACTGCAGAGGTACGGATGCTTCTGACAGCCCGGGATTCCTCCTTTAAGGCAGGGGACAGTGATAAATACAAAGAGGCCAGGGCAAACCTACGAAGAGGCATTAAGATGGCAAAACAAAAATACAAACAAAAGGTGGAGAACCGTCTAGCAGGTGACAACCCAAAGCAAGTGTGGCAGGGACTGCAGCAGCTAATCGATTATAAGGGCATCACAATGAAGACAGTCAACTCTCATGTCTCATTGGTAGAGTTGAACACCACCTTCGCCCACTACGAGGTGAAAAGATCTGATCCTGTAGCCCCTGCCCGCTGGCCCTTTAACTCCCAGCCACTCATCTTGTATGAACACCAAGTGAGAGCTGTATTGAAGGCCGTGAACCCCAGCAAAGTTGCAGGTCCGGATGGGGTGCTGGGGATAGTGGTAAAGACTTGTGCCAACCAACTAGCAGAGGTCGTGGCAAGGATCTTTAACATCTCCTTGCAAACGGCCAGTGTCCCATCATACTTGAAAGCAGCCACTATCATCCCAGTCCCAAAGAAAACAGCAATTAACTGCCTGAATGACTACAGACCTATTGCATTAATGTATGTAGTGATGAAGTGCTTCTAGAGATTGGTTCTTCAACACCTCAGGTCATACCTCCCACCAAGCTTTGACCAATACCAATTTGCCTATAAGGGAAATAGGTCGACAGATGATGCCATAGCTACTGCTTTACATTCTGTAGTGAGTCATCTAGAGAAACCCGGAAACTATGTCAGAATGCTTTTCATAGACTATAGCTTGGCCTTCAACACCATTCTGCCAAGCATCCTTATTGAAAAGTTGTCTGACTTGAATTTTCCCTCTCCCATCTGTGACTTTCTGATGAACTGGCCACAAACAGTGAGGGCTGGGTCTTTCATATCCTCCTCCCTGAAGCTTAGCACTGGCTCTCCTCAGGGCTGTGTGCTCAGTCCCTACCTGTGCTCATTGTACACACACAACTGTGTATCTTCTGACCCATCAAATGTGATTATCAAGTTTGCAGATGATACCACCATATTGGTCCTCATTACAGGTGGAGACGAATCAGCATACAGGGAGGAGGTTCAAAAATTATCCAGATGGTGCTCAGAAAACAACTTGCACCTGAAGATCAGCAAGACAAAGGAGATGGTGCTAGACTTCCAGAAGAAGAGAGAGGAACCTGCCCCACTTTACATTGAGGGGGGCTGTGTGGAGAGAGTCTCTTCCTTCAAATTCCTGGGAGTCCATCTCAGCAAACATTTCACCTGGAAAAATAGCACGATCCAGGTGGCCAGGAAGGCCCAACAGAGACTCCATTTCCTCAGGGTCTTGAGAAAAAATAAGGTGGAACAACAACTGATGACCTCCTTTTACCAGTCCACAATAGAAAGCGTCCTCAGTTATTGCATTACGGTATGGTATACTGGCTTGACAGCCGCGGATAGAAAGACATTACAGAGGGTGATGAGCACAGCACAAAACATCATGGGCTGTCCCCTGACACCACTGGACGAAATTGCTAGGACTCGCTGCCTTAGAAGAGTGAGGAAAATCCTCAGGGATGACTCACACCCTGGTCAGCACCTCTTTACTCTCCTATCATCGGGTAGGAGATATAGAAGCCTAGCCAGTCGCATGAACAGGCTGAAGAACAGCTTTTATCTGTGGGCTGTCAGATTCCTAAATGCAACATAACATCATAACTATGTAGTGTGATAGACTTGCAGGGCCGACACAATGTGCAACATGTCCACACTGGTGCAATATAATATAATGTAATGTTATGTGTAGAGGATTGTCTATTTGTTAGTATGATTTATTGGGTTAGGGATTTTCTTTTTTCCACTGTGAGTTACTGAGATGTATTGTGTTGGGGGGGGGGTGCACTAAGGGAGGCTCAGCCAATCTCATTGCACACATGTTGTACATTGACAATAAAGGTTTGAATTGAATTGAATTGTCTCAAAGGTGCTTTTTCAAGAGGCAGCTGGACTTGCTTTGTTTTTCCTTGAAAATCTTTCTCTTCTCATGCAAAAAGCTTCCTTAGAGAAGAAGCTTCTTGGATGAGAAGTGAAACATCTTCAAGGAAAAACAAAGAAAGTCCAATTGCCTCCTGAAAAAGCACCTGTGGTACTATCGACTGACTTTACTTAATTTGCCAAATAATAAACTGGCATTTCCATATCCCTGTGACTGGATTTGTACAGCACACATGCAACGCCAACCAATCAATCAAACCCCCTTATAACGGAAGAGAATTTGTGAGCCCAGCTTCATTCTGTTTCATTACAGAAAGAACACAATGAAATGAAGAGCTGATTTCCAGGACGCCCCTGTCTTTTCTGCTGAAACTGATGACTGCCCTGTATGCGCTGTGATTATGCTGCAAATTTTCTAAGGCACTGTTCCATTTTGGAGACCTGCAAATTGAATTACTTCGCAGATGGTACTTGAGATTTTTGTGTGTGGAAGGTATTTTGGTCTCAAAAAAAGGAAGAACAAAAGACTATATTAAAATGGCTGCTTGTCTTGTCCTCAGCCACAACTGAAATTACTCTTTCTTGCGATAAAAAGCTGGGAGGGGGGGGGACCCACATTTTGTATAACTCATTGTTTAGACAGGCTCATTCTTTTGGCACACAAGGCCCAACTTGCTTTATCAGGACAAGACCTGCTATACAGACACTTTGTATATGTGGGAGTGTCTCTGTGAGAAAGAGAGAAACAGGGAGAGAACAGCTGAGATGACAGAGTGTACTTTTTATCTAAGAATTGGTAGATTAACAGTTATAAATTTATTTGCAGTGATTCTGAGTCTTTTTGAGAACCTAGTTGAATTGATACCGTGCAAGTTCAATAAATAAATAATTTCTTGCCCTTCCAGCAGCGGCCTTGTTGACATATGGGAGTTTGATAGAGATGCAAAATGCAGTAAACCTGCAGCATTCCAAACTATAACAGTATATCAGCATGAGACAGAATTAACTTTAATACTTGAACACAGGTGTCAGTGTTTGAAAACTATGGCTCATGTTCTGCCTATCTTATTTATCAATCATATAGTGTTTAAATCTTCTGAGGCCAGAGCAATTTTGTTCAAAGAAATACAAACTTGTTTAGGAAAATGTCTCACATGGATTCAAGCCTTGAAGGGAATGTTACACTTCATTTAGTCCTATCTTCCCCAACATGGTGCCTTCCAGAAATATTCAAATTGGAGGTTAATCCTCAGGCAGTGCCTTAAAAAACACAACAGATTTTTCTGTCCTGATGTTTGTTCTTAAAAAAGGTAATAACTACAGAGGCAGAAAATCCTAACATACTATTTTCTGGCCTTTAGGTAAAACATCCTGACAAATATCCCAAATGTTTTAAAAATAGCACACATTGTTATCAAGCATCCAGTTGCAAATTATTTTAAAGCCCCCCATTCCTCCTGTGACTGGTTCAGTGATCATCTTTAACTTTTCATCAAGATAATTATAAAAAAAAGATAGAATAATTACAAGTGCAATGCATAAGACTGATTTACATTAAAGTGCAAGATACACTTGACTGAGAAGCAAGCTATTTCTCTTGGATTATGACTACAAAGTAAATGGATTGCACTCAGAACTACCTGGCTGCACTTTTGCTACATTAGATTTATTCTAGAAACTTCCTATGGTCATTTATTTTTTTAAACTGTTCATTGGTTTAGGTCAGCGTTTTTCAAATCTGGCAACTTTAACACTTGCAGACTTCAACTCCCAGAATTCCCCAAGCAGCAGAAAAATTGCAAGTGCCAAGTTTGAAAAACACTGATTTCTGTTATCAAGAGGTTGAAGAACCTTGACCACAACTGTAGCTCTGACAGAACTCCAGTTCACTGTTTTGAACAGTACAGCTCCAGAGACTCCAGCAGTAGCCAGGGAAACTTTTCCTGACAGAGACACTGCCTCCTTTCCAGAAGTACCAGTTTGTTTTGCCATATTTATACATTCTTGCAAAGAAAGATGACATCCAATCAAGTCTTGAGATGTTTCTTCCCCATAATTCCATCTGGCTTCCGTTGATGTTGATGTTCCATGCACAACACATGGAACTCAATAGCACTCCAAAAGAGTGCATCCTCTGGAGAACTCATTGGAACATTCTAGTAAGATGTTTTGATAGATCTGAATAATCCAAATAATGAGGAGGGGAATGAATAAATGCTTTCTGATGTGTTATATTTTTTTAAAAAATAAGAAAACGAACTCCTTACTCCTTGCTCAGTGAAAAAGAGTAAAATATGTTTTATGAAGTAAAATGTTTTGTTATAATTCACTGTCATTATTGTTGACATCTTATAACATTTAGTCTTCAGGGAGAATCTGAAGTGGCAATTCTTTTTTCTAAGAAGGTACTAAAATTAGCAATGAACAAGTACATCCAATTTCATTTCTCTTGGTTTCTCATTGTTGTGAATATGCCATATTTGGCTGAGCACTTAAAAAGCCACATTTTGAATGTTTTTTGATGCATAGTCCATCAAAGTAAGAGGTTTTTTTTACTTGCAATGCTGCCTAGTAAACACAGATTGTGCATATACCCTTCCCATTAATGCAAAGGTAGCCATTAGCTTTAAGAATATATGCATTTTTCTACAGATTTTTCTTACACTAACTGAAATTAAAAATGGAAAACTGCATTGCATAATCCATAAATGTGGGGGGCTTTGAATAATTGCTGTGTTTCAGGTTATATATTAAGTTAAAATGCCTAGGTACAAATCTAAGTAAAAAGTTAAGAATTTTTCCCCAACTCCTACCAAGTCTAGCCCAGAGCTTTCAAACTCGTGGGCCGCAGGCCAGATCCGTTACGCGCTGGCCATGCCCATGCTCGGTTTAGCGAAGGGGGAAAAGTCACAATATATCACATGACACCGCCATGACGACGCAGGTTTGATACCCTTGGTCTAGCCCAAACTGCTCCTCAGCTGCCAATTTTTCAGATTCCTTTCACTGAGAAACCCAAGGCAGCTGATAACTGAGTTGGAGATTGCCCATTTGTGTCATCACCTATTGGGCTGAGCTATGGTTTGTTCAATTCAGATTGGATTAATATTGCCTGTATTAGCACACCATGATTTACAATCACTATGGCTGCATCTATAAGCTAAGTCCAAACTAAACCAATGCCATTATGGCTTATACTGTATGTAGTGTAGCATGAAGAAGAGAATGGTGTATATTATTTCTTCAAATTTTAGACTAGGGAAATGGCACTCTTCTTCTTGCAGAGATCCTAATGTCTGGTACTGCAGATTGCTAATGTCTCTCTTTTTGCCTTATGTGCAAACAGCTTTTTCACATTATTGGTTATTTAAACAACTGAAAGTCATTAATGTGAGTTAATGTTTTTGGAAGAGCTAATTAACAGGATCGCTGTGATTCAATAAAGTCAAACCTCCCTATGTATGAAAAAAAGTGTTAGGCAATCATTTTTTCCTCAGCATTGCAGATGGAAACTTTGCTGGCAAGCACCGACATGCAATTTTTATTATCTTTGAAAAGTTATTAATAGAACCTTTAAAATGTCATTCATAAATAAACAACTGCTAGGAAAAATAATTGCATACAGTCCCATTCTGCTACCGATAAGCAGAATGTGTTTACTTGGTAATAATGTATTATTAGTTTTCCCTGTCTAGATTTTCTAACTTCATAATTTTCAAATGTACAATCCAATATGGATATATTGTTTTTCCCCAAAGGAAGTTAATGACCTTTAAACTGAAGGGGGTCATCTTTCTTCAAAATATCAAAGAACAGTCGGGGTATCTGTAGGATATGGTTAAAAAAGTCAAGATGGCAGCCATGACCATGTGATCAAAGCTTCAATTTTCTGTGTGCATCTCACATGCACTGTCAATCAAAAATGAGTGGAGGTTTGATTGCACTCTTGTGGTCACAATCTTGACTTTTTTTGATCACATCTTCTGGACACTTCTGAAACAGAGGATGACCAAGATAAGACGGAGCAAATGGGTAGGTAGGAGGTACAAATATAACAATAAAAAGAAATGGATGAGAGAAAGGAGAGAAGCAATTTAGCCCCTGTCCCTTTCTAGTTTGCTGTAGTGAGTAAGACATTAGTCTAGACATGGGAGTTTGGGAGTTCTAGTTCTGCACAAAACCTTGGTGACCTTGGTCCAGTCATTTTCTTTCAGTCCTAAGAAGCAGGTAATGGCAATCCGCTTCTGAAAAAGCTTGCCAAGAAAACTGCAGGGGTTTTTTTCCAGGGAGTTACCAGGAGTCAACACTGGCTCCAAGGCACAGACACATACCACCCCCACCCCCTTGTAGAGGTCATTTTTGCAATGGAAATCCTCCCCTATAACAAAAAGAGGCCATACCCTTTTGCAAACAGAAAGCCCCTGCCCCTCTCTAGGATGGCTTCTCCAGTTGCCACCCCAGAGTGTATGGGGAAAACTGGGGCAAGTAGCACAGCCACTGCTCAATTGAGCTAGGAGTAAAAATCATGAAACTTGGAATGGTTTATGCTCACTGAGCCTAGATCTCCAGACTCTCTTTCTCTGAGTGTGTGAGTAGTTTGTCTGAAATATAATGGCTCTTATTTAGATGTGTAGATAAGAGATTAATTAATTTCACAAACAGACTCTCTTATTTTACAGGCTATTAATTTTAATTGGTGGCCATTATTTCAATTAATATTTGATTTCGTTTGGTTCTGACTCTCCCTCTCCCTTTTTTTATAGGATAGCCAGTGGTTAATGTGGGGTTATATTTATAGATACATGCACATACCTGTGTGTGCAACATATATGGATACATCTCTATAAGTGTATCCCAGACACACATTTATTGAGAGAAGAATATCTCCAGAATGGTTTTCAGTGGGAGTTAACAATTACAGTAGAAAAAAAAATGTGGCTGGGGTAGACATGTCATTTCCCCATGATTGGCTGGTTGACTGACTGACTGACTGACTGGTTTGTTTGTTTATTTATTTATTTTATAAAATTTATATTACCTCTTACACTCACATGGTGAGTCAAGGCAGCTTACACGGACATGGTTGGTGGTTGGTTAGTTTTTTCTTATCTAATCTGCTTTTGTGTGTGAGTGGAGAAGCAGTCACATTCCTTGGGATACATACACACATTTGTTTTAGAAATCTGTCTTTTTGAGGGAAACCTTTACAAAATGTTTTGACTGAAATTGTTATTTTTAAAGGAAAAAAATAACTTCATTGCTTAATATATGAATGGTGATATTGACTCTTGGTATTGGAGTCCTTTTCCTCATGCTCCTATGACCCTGTATTACTCCAGCCTCTGATCTGAAGGAAAAAATATTTCAACATAAACTGTGTTGTCGTGCTAGCCAACTCCTCTTCTGCCTTTGTGACAAGGCAAACAATTGGTGCTGCTTTTACAGTTTTAACAGAGGAAAATTAAGGGCAGCATTTCCTCCATTTGCATTCCCTTCTATCCCATCACTGCCTTTAAATGTGTGGTAAAGTAGTTTTGGGCAATACCTGGAATAAAGACTTTCCTCACCTTTCAAATTATCTGAGTGACAGGCCACCCTGAAGAGGTTCTTTGAGCTGGTGGCTCAAAGCTGTTTCTAAACATGAGTCTATTGCTATTCTGAAAGAGAATAAGTCTCTGAAACAAACCAGCTGACAAGTTAGTGGAGTGGAGAAGAGTCCAGAGTAAAGTAGGATGGAGTTCTCTTGGCATATCAGAAGATTTCTCCTGCTTCACCCAATGCCTTACTTCTGCCATATTGTTCTATCAGGCTTAGAGCTCTTCAAAAAGAACATTACTGTAGACCAGTGTTCAAAAACAGCCAGAGTGGCATAGCAGGCAAAACCTGTCTCTCTTTCCCAAGATAAATCAGTCTCCTGGGTCATCACATATTTGAGGAAGGAAAAATGAATTTGAGGAAACATTTCAGCCTTGCTTCCACCTGAACTCCTAAGTAAAAACAATCCTTGGCTCCATTGGTTGCAAAAGGTACAGTCTGATTAGAAGTCAAGTGAACTGCAATAAAGCAAAGCCAGAACTGAAATTTGCGCACCAAAATCCCAAAGTGTAATTTCCCCCCCTCATAGCTGATTCCCATTTCTGGCCCCCATCGCCCAATGTTTTGGAAAAGGTGATTCTGAGTTTGAATTTGAGTTGGTAGGCAACTGCATTCCATTTTTTGCTGTCCGATCTTGAAACCCTGTCTCAGGAGATACAGTGAACAGTGAAGCCTTCCCACCTCCTACCTACCTTCCCCTCCAGAGTTCATGGCAGATGGTATCGAGCGATTGCAGAGGGGTAGCAGTTTGTGAGGTAGCAGTTCTGACATTCTGCACACACACCCCTTGGAAAGAAAAGGCTAGACCTGGAGAATAGAGAAAGAGAGAGTGGTTATTAATGAGAGCTATTCAGTGGGGTTTGTCAGGGTAGTGGCCTTTACACAATAGCTTCGGGGTTCACACATGCTGGGCAGCCACCCATTCAGCCTCAGCAGAAGGGAAATGTTTCCAGAGGACTAAGTATTGGAGTTTACCCCTGTGGAGGTGTGAATCTGGATTTCCTTTACTTCAAAGAGTTATTTGTCCTCAGTGAGAATGGGGGAAGGACAGGGTTCTGCTAGTGTCCATAATGATGAGGTTTTGGCAGGTTTAAGGAACCTTTTTAAACACAAGGCTAGCGGTGATTCAAAACAGCACCTAAAGTTTATAGGTAGCCACATTAAACAAAATTCCTTTTATTACGGCTATTGACTTGTGATTTGATTTAATAAATAAAACCCCAAACATTTTTAAAACTTCATCGGTTTTCATATATTAGCAAAATTACTGATTTTATTTTTTATTTATTTATTTATAAAATTCAAGGGCCACCTATCTTACTTCAGGGTCATTCTGTCCTGTGATAGTGACCTTCTCATTGCATAACCTTGTCACTAAGTAGCAAAACTTTCTTGCAGTATAGATGATTTTAGGATTTTAAACAGCTGCATAACATGTGTCAAGGAAACCAGGAAAATTCTTTAATAATGGCTAGAAGAGTTATCCTCTCTAATCAGACTAAAAGAGACAAAACCCAAAAAGCCATGCTCCAGGATTCAATCATGCGTGATCTACATGGATGTTGCAATACTGGGTCCCCCCCCCCCCCCCAAAAAAAAATCTACCCTTCTAGATGGCTGACAGAAGAGTATGAAAGCCAGGCTTGGAAAAAGTCCATCTATAATTGGAAGAAGTCACAATATGTGTGTGTGTGTGTGTATATTTTGCAGGTGCGAGGCTCTGTATTTCCCTCATATTTTGTAATATGGTTCAGCTCTGTATTTTATTGCTCTATATTTCCAGTCTGTTGCCTAATTAATTCCTTGGCCTTCTCCAAACCCCAATTTAACAAGAGCTCTTTCTACAATCCCAGTCAGTTATTATGCAGGCAGATGTCTCTGTGGAAACCATGTGTCCCGTATGCCCTGCAGATCAAAGCAAAATGTACATGGAGAACATTGCCTAGGAATCAGAAAGAAGACAACCTCAAGTGGCTAATAGTTGCTGGAAAACCCCCAGACCCCTGATTGTGCTCACATTATCACTCACATTGTCAGGGATGTGTACACACTTGGGAGAAGAAAGAAAACTGTAGTTTAAAGCAGGATCAGTGATAGAATATAAAGGGTAGACTGGCAATGGGACAAAATTTGCTGCAGTTTGGAATGCTGAGTCCCAAAATCCTAAAATCCAAAATAAAATCTTAAACAATAGACAAATCACAGGAGAAAAAAATAATCCCCACAGGAAGAAACAAATAAGGGGAATTCCTGCAGCATTACTTCTCCTCCTGCAACATTAGAGGCTAGCCACATTTTAGAGATAACAGAAAATGTCCCTGCAAATCTTTAAACAAATGTCAAGGTCTAATTCTTGTGCTAGTTATTTCTACTTCTGGTTTTTATTTCTTAAAATACTTTAAAATTGCCATCCAGCCTAGTAAATGGTATGGTAGTGTCAAAGCCAAGTTCTTATATCATGCCAAGCGCTGAGGCTGGGTGTTAATTTAGACTGTTGTATGAGCCAATTCTGACATTCAACCATAATTAAGTAAATTTGATGTAGCACAGTTAACCAGACCAATGAGTATAATACATGTCTCGTATCAATTGATTTTAATTCATTTAACAAGAAAGGTAACATGGGCCTGGCACATCTTATATGCCCTGGAAATATGTCTCTTTGAAACAATTAGGTAACTTTATAATTGTGCTAAACCTGGTTTATTTTAATCAGTGTGAAGTTATATGCATGATATACAATTAAAACGCTGTTCCTGCACTTCATTAGTTGCTTCAAAACTTAAAGAATGAGTTGTATTTAGCCCAATGCATACACTCTGAATGGATGTATCCAGTTCAGGATTAAAGTGTAAAAAATATTCTAGCTACAACTGAGATTTCTGTGAAAAAGCTATTAATAACAAAGCTGTTTTATTGCATTTCATTTCATTTGTATTTCACTTTCTATTCTAAATCTACTTATTGCATTATTCCCATTGCAAAGTGTTCCACTCTCCCTGAAGCCACTAATCTCTTCAAATAACCACAGTTTCCCATCTGTTAGTTATTTCAGTTCTAGCCATTCTAAACTTAGACTGAATTTTCAGTTTATTCATGGCATCTTTAATGTAACATAACAAAAAATTGCTGAAAAGTTAGCAAGTAATATATTCAATAGCTCTTATTCTTATTATTTATATTTTTCCCAGATTTATCTATGGTATTTTTATCATATATAAAGCAATCATTTTTTCTCACATGTATTACGTACTATCTATAAATAATCTTGTGATTTTTTTTCTGTCTTTCCAAATCTTATGTATGTAGTTTGGTGAAGACAGTTCTCCCAGTTTAGCTCTGTATTTGCCAATGTATAGTTATAATTCACTTAAGTCTAATTGGTTGTTGGATCTACGAGGAAAGTGAAGTTTGGATTTTCTTAGTTAATACAGATTATTCAATGGGTCATAGGTAGCAGGTACATCAAACCATGGTTTATAGACTCCAACCACTAAGTTCATGCAAGATGCTAAATTAAAAAAACCCCAACATTATGGTTACTATAAATTTGATACAATCAGGCGAAAGGTTGAATATGACCAATCATTCTGGAAGTTCACTACCAGTATGAATGAATGAATGAATGAATGAATTCAATTTCTTTCATTCATTCAATTTGTTTAGCTGCCTAACTCACCTCAGTGAAACTGGGCAGCTCACAACAATTAAAACAAGAGTATCCAAACCAGATTTTTTTTTTTTTTACAAACCTACAAACTTGATGGTTAATATAAAACTGGTTTAAGCTATTTTACAATTCTTCTTATCCTTCTTCTTCCCGGTAAATTAATTAAAAATGTAGTTCTTGGAACTTTAACAATCATAATCTCCTAAGCACAAATCTGATGTCCTCAGACTTTTTGGATTTTAGTCCCATCTAGGATAGCTAGTATCATAGGACTATAGTTCAAAATATGTGAAGTGTAATCAAAAGCAGCTGTAGGGGACACCACATCTGAAGAATGAACACCACTCAATAATAATAATTGCTTAAATAATGCTGAATTATTAATTAAAATACCATGCCTAATACAATATTTTAATTATCTTCAGCTTTATTAATATAAAGACAACCTAGCTCTAATGCTTTCTACCCATCACGAAATATCTGCACCACACAGCAGGTTGGATTTTAATAGCTCAGTCTTAAGATTCCCAAAAAACCAGAAACAGTTTTCTGCTTGTTTCTTCTTCACAGCAAGCTTCAAAAGAGTCCTTGGTGCAATTTAACAGCACATCTGTCCAGTTTTGTTTTTTTTTAAATCTCAATGTTCATGCTGTTCGACACTCCATATTTTATCTAAAATAGTGGCTTGATGCAGAAAAGTTTTCAACATAGGGATGTATACTTCCCTCCTTCCTCTTTTTTAAAACTGCATTGCCTAACAAAGAGTTCCTTAGCACGTTTCAGTTAATTATTTTTGAAAACCTTCAGCTGGTTTAATTACAGATTTGGAGTTTCTTAAAAAGTTTCCAAACTTTGTCTGTTATTTTTGTGCTTCAGAAAAATGAAATATAATCTAAACTGAGGAACTAGACACCTACAATCCATGCACATACAATCCATAAAATGCCAAGCCCTCATTGGATTATCGTGTTCTTTCTTTAAAAAAATAAAAAAGTTTTTCTCAGCAAGTGATGAGTTTTGTCACAATACCACCAAAAGCAATTCAGATTTTTCATCAACTTTACAATCGGTGTGTAGTGATAGGCAAGTATGCTGATTGATATATAGAAAAATATGTTGGAAGTTCACGAAGGAAGGAAATTAAGGTCATAGATAGCATTCATCTGAGTTTCATTCAATTTAATGAAAAATTCATGTAACAGAGAAGAAACATCAGCAATATTGATAATAGTAATGGGGGGGGAGAGGGAGGGGAAGATTCCATCCAAACATGTAGCAATACGTAGTCAGTTTCTGGAGTGAAGTAAGAATGGTAATTAATTTTCTCTAGAAGGACTAACCCTTCAAGATACGAGGATTCATAATGTGAAACACTGCAATATTCTCCAGTTAGTACTAATCCAGAATGCTTGAATGGCACCAGCAAGAAGGAAAAAAATGCTGTCTCTTTCCATGTTTATTTTAAAGGCCTACTTTGAAATGGGTGTGGGAATTTGAAGAATGCTATATCTGACCGGCTCAAGGTTGACTCAGTCTTTCATCCTCCCAAGGAAGGTAAAAAGGAGGAGCCAGATTGTTGGGGACAATATGCTGACATTTGTATGTCGCTTAGAGGTAAAGCAACTTGAAGTGCTTTAAGTCTAAGTGTTATTGATATTGCTCTCTCTTTTTAGGAAGTTTTGTTCTGCTTTTGTTTTTCTTGTAAAGTCTTAGGATTTTCTGGAAATCTTCCCTCTAAATACTAATCAGAGCTAATCCATCTGAGCTTCCTTCCCTAGGAAAAGGGCAACCAGCCACTTGCAGAGCCTACCATTTACAAGTATGTTATGTATTCTGCATTCCAGCTCTGGGTATATGATTGGCTTGGCCACAGATTTTCAGTCTGTTTGATTTAGTATTTGTTTTCTTTCCATGGTCTGTTAGTCTTGGCCCTACATGGATAAATACCCCAGTGGTGGCATATAATAGTGTGCTGCTTTCTATGAGCTAGTGTAGTTGAAGTAACTTATATAATTATGTCCTGTGATCCAATAAGACCGTTCGTTAGATTTACTCATCAAACTAAATTGAAGCTCCTAGAACATACTCAGTCCTCCAATTTTATTCTGATACTAGTTTAATCAGGTAGTTTGGGTTAAAAGTGCAAGTACAATAGGAAAATATCCCACAGAGAGCTTCCATATTTAACAGCAGTCTTGAATCTGGTCTCCATAGGCTGAAAGCTACTTCTTATTAATGTACGAGATACTGGTAACTGTAGGTAAGATAACTCTCTCAAGCCTAGATACTGTAGGAGTCAAGGTACTGTAGTACCTTTTCAAACTAACACATTTTACTAAAAGGCATAAGCTTCTTCTGTTCTGCCTGGTATTATGAAGTTATTTTATTCCCAGCCATTGCTGTGTATAAAGGAAAGATGAATTGAACCAGAGATGAAATCTGAATGGGATACACATTTTTGACCCTTAGAATGGTTTTGATATTACTGATAAAAGAGAATATTTGTTGAAATGTTGAGTTGAAATGAGGGGTCCTTAGTGCTTTCTGAGCTTGGTTGTTTTCTTGCAAATGTTTCATTACCCAAATAAGCAACATCATCAGTGCCATCATCAGCACTGATGA